>OY744540.1:50535765-50678265 GCA_963556195.1 Sepiola atlantica
GTGCTCTACTACTGATCGTACACATGAATAGATTATATATATATATATATATATATATATATATATATATATATATATATATATATTTATATATATATTGTCAACTTCTCGTCTCGTTAGGAATGACGGTCACGCAGCATGAGACAAAAAAAGAAGTTGTAAGTCCTAAGGTTCAAACAGACGGAAGAAGAGAGAAAGGAACTCTTTCTCACGAAACCTATTAACATGCAGAGATAGCGAACCAACACTTCGTGAAAGAACGTAAAACACACGCAAGTCAAGGTGTTAAACATGACTAGTTTATGTATTACCTTTATCAGAGCGGGGGATAGAAAACAAAGCAAAACAATAGTACGTGATAACGTCTTAAGAGATACGTAAGCAGGCCGAGCGAAAATATATGCACAATACCAAGAAAATTACAGTCGTAAAAGTTTGTAAGAAAGGCTTCAATCTTCAAGCAGTTGTAAGCAATTGTCGTCAGCCTGCAGTTACAGGTTTTGATGGATAGTGAAACTAATTATTATGTATTGAGCATACTGGGGTTTTCTCGTTTAGTTATTGTTCGACCTGCCTTAAGAAGTTAGCAAGACAAAACAAAAACAATTGATGTTACTTTACATATATTTACAAAATATTTTTTTATATATAGCACATCTTACTTTATTAGGCAAGACTTCAACGCTGTACTGCAATTTTTTTATATATAGCAAATCTTTCCTGATTAGGCAAGGCATCAACACTGTGATGTAATGTATGTGACCGTGTCACACACATTACATCACAGTGTTGAAGCCTTGCTATATATAAAAAATTACATGGCAGTGTTGAAGTCTTACATAATAAAGTAAGATTTGCTATTTATAAAAGAAAGTATATATCTTTTAAATATATATAAAGAAAAATCACTTGTTTTTGTCTTACTTCTCAACAGCGACATCTTTTCATTTCTTGAATTATGATCGCTTTCTAATACCTCTCTCTCTTTCTATATATATATATATATATATATATATATATATATATATATATATATATACATATATATATATATACATATATATATATATATATATATATATATATATATATATGATATGAAACTAAAAGTTTACGCTAAGAGGATATGATCTATAGTGAAATGGTTTAAACTCAATATACGAGATAGAGCAAATATAAAGATACATGAAATGAAACCTATTTTAATTCGATTGTTTAATGCAAGGTGTACTCGGTTAGCACATGTGTATTATTCTTTCCTTAAGCCAAGGCTTTGCAAAGATTAACATCTTATCATGAGAGGAATTACATAGATGGATAAGTTGGCAGTTGAAAATAACAAAATTCAAAATTTGCAAAAATATAAAGTAATAGAGAGTAAGTCTGTGCGTGTAAGAACATATGGAGTTTATGCTGTTGGTGAATGCCCGTTCATAAGGTGTCCGGTGAGCGGAGATTTGAAGATGGAAATAAGGGGTTTCGTTAAGGAAGCGATGAAAATGTTTGAAATGATGTAAATCCAATAGAAAGAGGTTTAATTGAATCATAGATGGTACGCACTTATTTGGATGTAATTTAGAGACCTAGGGTCATTTTAAAATACTTCTCTGGGCTGAACTTGAAAGTAGTTATTCCGAAGATTAGTTTTAAATCTGTAGATTAAACGGAGGCTGTCGGGAATTTTAGTAGTGACTTCGATCGAGTCTAAGAAAAACGAGAGCTCTGGGTGGAGACAAGGCCAAGTAAAGAAGTTGGGATGTTGTAAAGATACACGTTAAAGGAAGTGGATGATAGGGTTAGTTAAATTAACTATAACTGATGCTGGGAGAAGAGAAGGGGGAAGGTTGGGTTGGTTACTGCTAATTACTAGTAAGCAATTAACCGGTGCGAGTTGGGGTGGGGTTATCATAAGCTAAAATATAAGTGAGTAAGGCGCGTAAGTAAGTAGTTCTTAAAGGGGGGGTCCCGTAATTAAAACGGATATTTATACAAACTTATATATCACTCAGAATGTTTAAAAACATTCCAATTGGGAAATAAGAGCGGTGTTAAATTAAGTCTTTTCTTAATATTCTCTATTTAATATTTATTTATTTTTAAATTATACACAATTGTTGTTTTATTTTATTTTCACAGTATTTTTAAATTCTGATAATAGTTTTCTTTTCATAACTGTATTTTTATGATTAAGAGGTAAACACATTGTTTTATTCATACTCTGACCAGGTTGTGTGTACCAAGCAAAACAAAATCCTGTAAATGAAGGAGTAATTGTTGTTTTATTTATCTGTAATTTACTTACTCTGAAATTATTTAATGCTGGTGTGATTTTAGTAAAATATTATTAAAATTCAGAATTTTGATTCATAAACGATTTTCATTTTAACATTTGAATCTAATGTATAGTTTTTTAAAAGTGGGAACAACTCTTATAACATTGTTGGAAAGTATATCGCTAATGACAATGTGTAAAAATAGATACACATATACATGAACACACAGCCACCTACACCCACACCCACACATATATATATATATATATATATATATATATACATATACGGTCATACACATACGTACACATATACATACACATACAACATTAATTTACATTTTCCAATATATAATTTCTTTTACATTTTCTGCACTTATTTAAAACTTTAAAATCTTTTTCCTTACATTTGGCTTTTTATTTTCTAGTGTTTAGATTTTAGTGATTTATAAACTGACTACTACCGAGTAATGGTTTTTTTGTTTCTTTTTTGTGTTTTGTTTTTCTCCCTTTCTTAATCAAACATTCAGTTTTAACAAAGAAGATAACATCACTTGCAACTTTTGATAGTTACCTATCACTTTCATGTAAGTGTATACTTGCAACAATATACGCATAAACAAACACCACACCACTCTAAATACCCACACCGATACACGTGTATCCATGTATCTATTAAATTGTTGGAATGTAAAGGTGAATATATATGATAAGTTTGTTATTCTATTCTATGTTTCTATTATTACATATTTGTCTAACATTTCTTTTTATTAAAGCATTTATTTATTCATTAATTTTAATAGTATTATTTAACATTAAAAAAGATATAGTAGTCTTCCTCGAAATGTGTTATAGAACACGGTCACACACATTACATCACAGTGTAGAAGCTGTGATTAATTACATAATATTTGCTCTAAAAAAGTGTTTTAATATATATAAAAAGATAACTTGCTTTAGTCTCACTTTTCAACGCCGACATATTTCCATTCCTTGCATCGTGATATCCTTACAATACTCTTATATATATATATATATGCACACACACACACACACACACACACACACACACACACACACACATATATATATATATATATATATATATATATATATATATATATATATATAAAGCAATTGATCACATCTTAAGAATCATTCTATTTTTGCATGAATATGTTTCATATTAATATTTGGACACCAAAACTATGATGCAATATAAAATGAATAAATCATTTATTGTATTAATATTTTTGGG
Organism: Sepiola atlantica; assembly: GCA_963556195.1. Classification (NCBI taxonomy): domain Eukaryota; kingdom Metazoa; phylum Mollusca; class Cephalopoda; order Sepiida; family Sepiolidae; genus Sepiola; species Sepiola atlantica. The sequence continues at coordinate 50,539,296 of OY744540.1, forward strand.
CTAAATAGTTTAGGGAACAACAACATTTCTAGGCAATATATATATATATATATATATATATATATATATATATATATATATATATATATATATATGGTGCGTGCATCTAGATGTACAATCTCTTACAAGATTTCATTCCGAAGATTTACAATTGATAGTTCCAAAATGTGTGATTCCTATCTCTCTTTCTATCATTTTGTCATCGCATGAGAGCATGTGCTCGCTCAGCGGGAACATGCAATGCTAAGTTGGAAAGCTGTGAGACTGCAAAAACTCATTACTGTCAGAACCGAATCGTTTCTCCCCAGACATCTGCGACCTACATCACCTTTCAACCCCTAGCTTGCCTGTTCGCCAGAATGCACACCGCCATCAGCTCCACAGAAACTGGAAATCTTATTTCCTTTTCAGGACCGACCAAATATTTTCCCCCTGACCGATTACGTTCCAACTGGCCGTAAACTACTAAATGCGCACCTTGAAGCGCATATCACGAAACCGCTTCTCATTCTGATATACACATTTAGAACAAAGGTTATTGATCGCCCGGTTTTTGTCGTTTCTTTCACCGCCAGTATCTGCGCTTTTGTCCTGCAGTGTCTCACTCGTTTGCGGATAAGTATTTGTCCTGAAGGTCGACTTTTGCTTCTCTGCTGACCAAGTGTCTTTCCAAGATAGATAATATGCATGGCTAACTAGCTATTGCTCTGTGAATAACATATCAGGGCCGAAAGCCTGCACTGAGTTATCGAACAAGTTCTGTAGCAATAGATATAATTTCTTTCCCGATCGTCATTTTGCTCCATTTAATTCTGCTGTTAGGAACACTCCCCAAAGCGATTAAATCGAATGCACCCCCACCCTCCCGGACCTTCAAATGCCATAGAATGCAAGTTGTAGAGTATATCTATGAGTCGGTTTTACTGTATAAACTTATACGCCGTATGTAGTCAGTAATCGCATACATTACTGAGCAGGACGTTTACATACCATTTTAAATACATGAACTATTCTAGTTGTATTTAACCACATAAAGAATAAGAAACAGCCGACTAAAAAAAACACAAAAAAACAGGGAGATTGAATATCGCCATTATAAACCGAAAAGGAATATATGGACATAATAGGCAAAGTGTTTTATTTTAAAAAAACTTTGATTACTATGCCCATGTATTCCTTTGAAAGGTTAAAAGGTACCTTGGGATTTAGACTGTTACATTTAGTCGATCTTTTTTATTATTTTTAAAAAAGTGTTTAATCGAATGTCTTCCGACGATTAAATATATTTATTTACTCCTTCGCTAGGAGTTAGGCACAAGGCCAGTTTTATCTTACTCCCACAAGTAAGATATGACCACAGCTTGGATCGAGTAAGTGGGGTTAAAAGCCAGCGCTCGAGAGGTGAGCACTCTGGCCATTTAAAAATTGCAAAAAATCGGCATTCCCCGGTCGGGGCGCCTCAGACAGTAAGCAATAAATTTACTCCTCCCCAAAGAGGGGAGGTGAATCCTGGGAGGGTGGACCTCCTAGAACTGCACAGGACAGGCGTGCAGTATCCATCGGAACAGATACTACACTTTTTTTTTATTTACCTCCCCAGGAGGTTAGGCACAAGGCCAGGTTTATCTTACTCCCACAAGTAAGATGTGACCCAAGCTCGGGTCGGAAAGTGGGGTTTGAAAAGCCAGCGCCCGAGAAGGTGAGCACTCTGGCCATTAAAAATTGCCTGGGCAGCCCCGTCGGCATTCCCCGGTAGGGGCGCCTCAGGCAGTAAGCAATAAACTTACTCCTCCCCAAAGAGGGAAGGCAAGGCCTGGGAGGGTGGACCTCCTAGAACTGCACGGGACAGTACCTCAGACCGGCAGAATCAAGGCCCGAAGGCCAAGACAATACCGGTCTACAGAGTGAGCATCCATCGGAACAGATACTACACTTTGATCTTAGCCAAAAGGCCGAATTAAATATATTATTTACTCCTCTCCACGAGTTAGGCACAAGGCCAGTTTTATTCTACTCCCACAAGTAAGATGTGACCCAAGGTCGGGTCGGAAAGTGGGGGTTGAAAAGCCAGCGCCCGAGAGGTGAGCACTCTGACCATCAAAAATTGCCTGGGCAGCCCCGTCGGCATTCCACGGTAGGGGCGCCTCAGGAAGTAAGCAATAAACTTACTCCTCCCCAAAGAGGGGAGGCGAAGCCTGGGAGGGTGGACCTCCTAGAACTGCACAGGACAGACCCATAGACCGGCGTAAATCAAGCCCCGAAGGCCAAGACAATACCAGTCTATGGGGTGTAGTATCCATCGGAAATTACTACAAATTTCCTCTCATTTTTTTCTTATGATATTGTCCTTGACTCGCTATGAGTCCGTTCATCCTATTTAAAACCTTGATATATGTATGTATGTATATATCTATATATATATATATATATATATATATATATATATATATATATATATATATATATATGTGTGTGTGTGTGTGTGGGTGTGTGTGTGTGTGTGTGTGTGTGTATTAAATATAAATATGCTATTTGAAATTTTCTCACGTTATCAAACTTTTTTTTACAGTTGTGTTCGTTTCGTAGAAAATAAATTGATGAAGAATTATAACTCGGTTACGTGAAAAACTCCTCAAAAACTTCTCGGCAAACTGTCAACAAGTTGACATCTTTAGGACCAGACAACACCTGGGAGCATAATATTCCAAATTTTCAAAAAAAAAAAATGTGCCCGGGGGTCAACGAGGCCAGTTTTCGGGGGCGGGTCTGGTATTTTTAAACTTTTTCAATGTTATCTACTGGTGATTTTGAAATCAGCCAATGTATTCATGTAACAACTTGATAAAAATACACTGTCCGGTTGTATCAAGTCATCCCATAACTTCTGTCCGGATGTATCAATAACAGTGAAACAAGGGTTGCTCAATCACATCCGCACCTAGCAACCTAAACTTATATCTTTTAAAATAAAAATAATTCTTTGCGGGGGGGGGGGAGAATGTTTGGGACGCGGGGATGGGGGAATTATCAAAATCTTCATCCTGCGGGGGTGCTTATACAATATAGGACTCGGAGGCTTCTAAAGTATATGGACCTGGGCGGGGGCTTCTTCTGCAGTATAGGCACCAGGGGGGGAGGCGCTTCTACAGTATAGGACTTCTGCATTATAGGAACCATGGGTGCTACTACAATATAAGACCCGGATGCTTCTGAAGAATAGGGACCATGGGTGCTTATGCAGTATAGGTACCATGGCTGCTTCTACAGTATAGGGACAAGGGGTGCGTCTACAGTATAGGACTCTGCACCGGGGGTGCTTCTACAATATAGGACCAAAATTCTTCTACAGAATAGGGACCATGGGTGCTTATGCAGTATATGCACCGGGGGTGCTTCTACAGTATAGGACCCAGCACCGGGGGTGCTTCTACAATATAGGACCAAAATTCTTCTACAGAATAGGGACCATGGGTGCTTATGCAGTATATGCACCGGGGGTGCTTCTACAGTATAGGATCCAGAGGCTTCTGCAGTACAGGGACGGGGGGGTGCTTCTGCAGTATAGCCACTGGGGCGCTTCTACAGTATAGGACCCAGCATCGGGGGTGCTTCTACAGTATAGGACCCAGCGCCGGGGGGGGGGGATTCGTCAATTAAGGGCCCAGAGGCTTCGGCGTTGTCCGGGAGAAAAGTGCTAAATGTCATAGATAGAGCTACTGTAGTGTTTCTCTTCGGACTATTGTGCAGATGAACAGGAAGGGTAAGAATGATGTTAGTAGTGCTCTGGAGGCCATCTTGATTTTCTAAATACTCCGCGTTGTCCGGGAAAAAAGTGCTCAATATCCTATTTTGCTTGCGGAGAGGAGGTGAGAGAGCCCCGGGCAACGCCGCGTACCCCTGCTAGTTTATTTTAAAACACAAATAATTTACGTTGTCCAAGTTTTCAAAATATTTTAAGAAAATATTCTCCTGAATATTGTCATTGTAGCAATGTTTTCAATGTGTGACTTTTCAAACTACCTTATTCACGTAACTGCGTGCTACACACAGCGGCTTATCAACATTGGTCGTCGATAACATCAAGTAGAATTTCAACTTGACTGCGATAGATATGTCTCAGTCAGGGAAAAGAAAGAAGAGAAACAATATGCTTATACTTCTTACAAGGGTGTATATTACTGAAAGTACTGAAGTTTAAAAAAAGTTTTTACAGTAAATAAATAATTTATTTTAAAAAACAAATAATTTGCGTTGTCCAGGTTTTCAAAATGTTAAAAAAAATATTCTCCTTATTATATATATATATAATAAAAAAGAAGTGTGGTAAATAAATACCATCAAAGCTTGTTATAGATGCAATATGTATTTTACAAAAAAGAAAAGACAAATCGAAGACGATTTTTTTTATTTTTTTATTTCTTCTTTTTATAAACTAACATTAAGTATGTATGTAGTTTATAGTTATACAGATATTTCGCTAATAAAATTAGCTTATTCATTGTAGTTGAAAATTCCGATGTAATTGGAAAGCCCGCTTCTGTTGATGTGAGCCGGCGAGTGGGATGTTGTTGTTTTTTTTCCTCTCTCGTATGAAATCACGCAAGCACGTGGAAGGTTATAGTTTAAAGGTTCATACTTTTTTTTTAATAAGCATCCGTTTGAAATTTAATAAAAAAGAAGTGTGGTAAATAAATACCATCAAAGCTTGTTATAGATGCAATATGTATTTTTACAAAAAAGAAAAGACAAATCGAAGACGATTTTTTTTTTTTTTTTTTTCTTCTTTTTATAAACTAACATTAAGTATGTATGTAGTTTATAGTTATACAGATATTTCGCTAATAAAATTAGCTTATTCATTGTAGTTGAAAATTCCGATGTAATTGGAAAGCCCGCTTCTGTTGATGTGAGCCGGCGAGTGGGATGTTGTTTTTTTTTTCCTCTCTCGTATGAAATCACGCAAGCACGTGGAAGGTTATAGTTTAAAGGTTCATACTTTAAAAAAAAAAAAAAAAAAATCGTCTTCGATTTGTCTTTTCTATTTTGTAAAATACATATTGCATCTATAACAAGCTTTGATGGTATTTATTTACCACACTTCTTTTTTATTAAATTTCAAACGGATGCTTATTAAAAAAAAAGTATGAACCTTTAAACTATAACCTTCCACGTGCTTGCGTGATTTCATACGAGAGAGGAAAAAAAAAACAACATCCCACTCGCCGGCTCACATCAACAGAAGCGGGCTTTCCAATTACATCGGAATTTTCAACTACAATGAATAAGCTAATTTTATTAGCGAAATATCTGTATAACTATAAACTACATACATACTTAATGTTAGTTTATAAATAGAAAAAAAAAAAAAAAAATCGTCTTCGGTTTGTCTTTTCTTTTTTGTAAAATACATATTGCATCTATAACAAGCTTTGATGGTATTTATTTACCACACTTCTTTTTTATTAAATTTCAAACGGATGCTTATTAAAAAAAAAAAAGTATGAACCTTTAAACTATATATATATATATATATATATATATATATATATATATATATATGTATATACAAATATATATATATATATATATATATATGTATATACAAATATATATATATATATATATATATATATATATATATATATATATATATATATATAAATACATGTTTATGTGCATGTATACGGTGTCTATTATAAGATATGGAACTATGTATTATCATTAAACTATATTACCTATTTTATTCATTTGTTTTACAAAATGCACTTTTTAATTTGCCGGCAAATAATTTAACCTAATCCCACAAATAGATGCTCGATATATTCACACGTCGAAAATGGTATTACACATGAATCGTGTGGAAGCATGAAAAGTAGAATTTATTTCGAGATGAGCAATTTTGTAAAAAATAACACAGATCAATGTTATTTTTTCGAACAGTTTAATTCATTATTTTTTATATAAACGATATGTTGATTCATTCTAACGATGGACTATTTACAGCCCCCGTATTTTCTAGGATATTGTTAATGAAATGTACCTTAAGGTGGAATCGAAAAATATGTACTATCATTTACAGAGATTGAACTACCACTATTCCTACTATAATTAATCGTTTCATAAATATTTTTCTATTTATATCTTTATAATTTTTAATCCCATCCAGTATTCCTCGTTTGACGTTACTTCTTGTTCGGTAGTGATCAGACAAAAATAAGAACAGACACACTAATGTCGCTTCACTATAGTTGTTTAAAGCACAATTATGATCTTGAATTCATAGAAATTGTTAAGGTTTCTTATCATTGTCAAACACATTTACATAGACGGGGTTCGTAGTAATTTACATCATACTATAACTAAACTGGGGTATATATGTCTAAGAATTATCAACATCTTGCTGTTCCAAATTTCTGAAAGTTGCCATCCTTGAAGCTTAAATCGTTCAATCTTCTAACAGACTCCAAGCGAGTATTGACACCCACACCATAATTACGTAGTTCAGCTAACTTCCTGTCCAATTATTTTTTAATCGGTTGCTTAAAGCGTATGTACGGTAGTCCACTTAAAGGATATTGTTGAAATCTCATACTTGTCACATCTACCTCTGCAACTCTCAAGGCAAATGACTCTTGTTTTATTTTGTATCTGAATTTCTTGCCATTTTGTCGATAATGGATTTCGATACTTTCCCATCTGCATTAAACTACATTAGTGAATCGAATCAGTTCCTCGAGAAGTCAGCAAAGTTCTTTGATTCCATTAATTTTAAGGTGAAGACAAACAACAATCGTAATGGAAAAGCATTCAATTCGTGAATAAAACATTGTTGTTTCAATATTGAGTTTTATTTCAAGTTCGAAAATTATTTGTTGATTGATTTTTGTAAATATATCTTCATAGTCGATAAATAATAATCATTACCCTGTATACTGATATTATGCTATGCTAATGGCTAATCGGTTATCGGCATAAACAGAGACATCGGCATGCTGAGTTTCAAGTCTGTGGATGATGATGAGTTTCTTTGTTAGATAATACTTACACCGATCAAAATCTTGTTTTCAGAATCTAATCCGTTCAAATGAAAAAAAACACATTATCACATTGATCAAAAACGAAAATACACACATGATGTGGAATGAGGAAACATGCTAATAAACCAGTAAAGTTAGGCAGAGCAATTTATTTCTGCGAACTGTAGGTTAGTCGGACTACTGGTATAATCCTGAGTGTTATTCACACAACGTTTCCGCCGTAGCATGCTCTCGTTTCGTCAGCCATGACTGGGAGAAGCCTTAGTAATTCGAACTATATCAACTGCGCCACGGGTCATTGCAAGCACCTGTGTCGGAGTTGCTATAGTACTAAGTAAAATCAGTTTTAAGTGATAACCATCTTAAAGTTGAAAGTTAAAATCCTCTGTGCAGGGCATACGAAGAATTGCGAATTACTGAAAACTTCTCTCAGTCATGGCTGACGGAACAAGAGCATCTAACCTCCCTGGATTAAATAAAGGGTTCCATTTCGAAATTCCGTTCAGATTCCCGAGTCCGACAGAAATATTCCCTAGTTCAAAAAAATATACCTGAAAAAGGCTGCAGTTAACAGCGGTCGAAAAGTTGTGATAAAATCACTCAAAGTAAGTATGTAGTCCGAATCACCCAAATTTTACAAATTATCAATCCGTGTCTCACAAAACTCAGACATTATGTCTTTCTCTGTATGGCTGTCTGTCTCTCTTTCTCTTTCTTCCCTTTAAAAAAGTACTGAGCTAAATAATAGCAATAATATCGAAATTAAAGATAAAAAAACAAATAAAACATTTTATTCAGTGGATGTTAAGTATAAGTGATAATTCACGACACACAACTCTAATATCATTAGTAACTGTAAATTATAATATAAATCTATATTTCATGATGCATTAATTAATCATCTTTTATCTCTCATAATTTGCTGTTATATTAGCGTCATCAATGTATCTGTCTTCATCTCTTCTGTAATGTTTGTATATATATATATATATATATATATATATATATATATATATATATATATATATCATGGTGTTAGTGTGGATAGCTAGGCCATAAAAGTTCAAATTATTTACGACATTATAAATCCACGGGATTTCCGATCGACTTTTCCTGAGATCAGTAAAAGTAAGGTAAACAGCGCAATTATTACTGGTATAGCATTAGGCATGTTCATTTCATTTCACACACTATCTAGACATATTTTCTTGAGTGTTGAACTTAGAAATCGGATACTTATGTGCTAATATATATATATATATATATATATATATATATATATATATATATTTATATATATATATATGGATAGAGAGTAGGGGTGAATATTGGGAAATTGAGAGAGACATATTGGGGAGGGGTAATAGGAAGAGAGAACAAGCTAGAAGTAGAGAGAGAGAGAGGGGATGTGAACTACATTTTGAATGATCGTAAGTGACGGGAAACTGACACTGATATAACGAGCGGACGCCCAAAAAGCAATCACCACATTGCAGACAAACACGCATAAAGGAGGCCTCCACCTGGCAGATATGCCGCTCCCTTATCTGCACGTGCCCAAACGAACAACGTAAGGAGTTGAACATTATTAAAACTTTATTTTAAATGGGTGGAAACATCCATGGTTTCTCCACAAGAAAAAGCGACTTCCAACGATTTACTGGAATTCATGAGCCACTTACAACAATTCCATTTCACTTGGATGTGTATCTCTATTATTTTTATTCACTTCTTTTGCGAATTTAAAAAATATATTACAGGTTAGCAAATAATTTTAAGCGATATAGTTATTCTTTCGAAATGTAATGTATAAAAGTCATTAATTATTTAAATTTGTTATATAGTCGTTTAATTTTTCTGAAGCTAAAAATATTTCGAAAAACTAGCGATTCATATTCCATCTGTAACGTGACTTTCATTGATCTGTTGCATCAGTATGTGTAGTTTTTGTTCATATTTATTGTAATCTTTTAGAATGTCTGAATGTGTATCCAAAATATTTTAAATATCAAACTAATTATTAAACCCTCTTGTTGTTACCTAATACACGATCTTTATCTATCTCTTAATGTATTACTATATTTGTTCACTAACTCTACAACACTACCCTGTCTATGGTTGTGTCCACTTTTCATTTCTTCTTGATCTCAACTTCCCTTATAAGTGTGAGGAGACTTCCATGGAACAGCTATTCCAACATGTTATACAATAATTGGGTTGTTATAGTTTTGGAGTTCACCGTATGTATTAGTATACATTAATTGTAAATACGCTATACGAGAAAACTACAATTTTACAAATTGCTTTAGGTGCTTTCATAGATAAAATATCATTTTCATGAATAATATTCATAACATCAGGCCAGCGGCTTTGGTAAAACGTACACTGTTTTTCAGCAGTCTTATATTCTTTAAACCCGCATCGATGTTTGGAGGATTTATTTTTAAAAGTTGCTTTTCACCAAAAGTATACCCTGGTTAAATATAACACAGGATATTTAAGGAAACATATCTTAGCAAGAAAAACTAAAAAGAGATGAACGTAGTCAGATGAGATTTCAGCGCTTAATAACGCAAATCAAACTATATCAGCTAGCGAGAAAAGCCCGAGGGTAATTACACCGTATTACAATTATGTGCATTACGAGGAACAGTGATTGTAGAATTCGATTGCCTGAGAGTAACACAAAGTTTGCTTTTAAAGTCAAGAGACCAGTTTTATTTTTAGCATATACGTGCAAGTAAAAAGGTGATTATGGTAATATGGCCCACCGGCTGGTTTATATCTGGCCGTCTCTTAAAATTATTTAGAAAGAAGAGTGTATGTGTTTTATTTATTTTAACAAGTTAGAGGCTCAGGTTGAATTTGTGTTCCTGGAAGTAAAACTTATAATAATATAACTTTTTTTTACTTTAAAATGAACTGACGTTTTATTTATATTTTTTTATAAACAAAAAAAGAGAAATTGAATAATCTTACAAACGCCGAGTTATTGCGACTATGCGACATAATATGTTATATATCATTTAACTGTAACTCTATTTCTGAAATGAGCTATTATCATTCATATTATTTCCATATGTGTGACTGTTTTCCCTATACTGAAAGGAACATAACACATTATTAAGTAGTTGGTATACTTGTGCGTATTACACGCATTTGCCATATATAATTGTATAAATGACATTTTCTTTTTTGAATACGCACTGAGTTACTGAACATTTAAAACAACCTGAAGAAGGCTGGAAAGGATAACGGCCAACATTTGTGAAAGTTACTTTCATCCAGATAAGATTATCATTCGGTAAATAATAAAATGCAACCTTCAATATATGCCTATTTTCCTGATTTCCGCAATACAATCTTCAATTATTATATCACGCTGATTTGATTGGTAGGATAGTTGTTGGATGTTACGGTAGCTAACACTCTCTGGTTCATGTGATGCAGAAACCGTATATGGTTGGTTTGTCGATTAATTTGTTTTGCAGGCGTATATCTTTTTACAAAGATAGTCTATATCTGATATATTTCATATGTTCAATGGATGGGGCTATGGAAGGTACAACGACTCTAGGTAAAAATGGAACTAAAAGTATCGTTATCAAAGTTTCCAAAGTGGGTCACAAGCAGTTTACGTTTGTAATATATGCATGCTTAAATAATTGATAGAGTCGATAAATGCTCAGTGTTTGGAAACACAGGATCTCTTCATATCTTACTTGTGTTCTAACAGAAACATTATATCCTATTTAAAACTCATTGTCAATATCAACGGTTGTTTATAAAAGAAGTAGTATTCATCATATTCTAATAATTCTACAACATGCTATTAAAATGTTTCTTGTATGAGATTTAATTTTAGTTGCTTTTTAATAAAATAAGTATTATTGTCAACATACCCGCTACACAAAATACCGACTCTAAAGAATAGGAATACTAAACGGTTTTAAGTAGGCCGGAAGAATGACATTCACAAAACGAACAGACATTTTGTCCAACCTAATGCAAATTAAAATAAAACATAGAAACGGGGAACGACATTAGAGCTTACTACTTTGTTTGGATGTTAGTATATCGTTACTATGCACATGTGTGCCGTGGCACAAAGTTTTCAATATATATATATATATATAAAATATACATTATTATTAATACTAACATTATGTGTTACAGATGTACACACATGTTTTCTTGTCCTATACAATAGCGAGTCTACTTCTGCAGACCATTAAAGAAATTCAATTGGAGAAGCAACACAAAAATTCATATAACAAATCATGTTTATATGAATAAACAATTATACTAAACACAGATCTATCTGTTAAGGATCATAGTTTATATACACTGAAGTTCTAATGGATTAACATTCATAGAAACAAATATAATACATGTATTATATATATATATATATATATATATATATACATATATATATGTATATATATAAATATATATATATATATATATATTAAATAAATATGAAACTAAAAGTAAACTTTTAGTAGAAAGAACCTATAGTGAAATGGTAAAAGCTCAATATACGAGATAGAGCAATTATAAAGATAGATGGGCGAAGAGTGATAAACATGCACGAATGTCCAAATTTATTTCAAACTTCGATTGTTCAATGCAACGTATATTCTGTAATAAAATTATAAACATACTTTTATTACAGAATATACCTTGCATTGAAAATCGAAGTTTGAAATAAATTTGGACATTCGTGCATGTTTATCACTCTTCGTCCATCTATCTTTATACATATATTAATATATATTGTTTGGCGATAATAATTTATAAAACAAATATATACTAGCTAGAGATAGATAAAGGTAAAAGAGAAGTGGAGAAGGGAGAGAGACATATCCAATCAAATTTCTAATGAATCATAGCATGTAACATATATATATATATATATATATATATATATATATATATATATATATATGTAAACGTTATACTTAGAAAGCAATACAATGCAGAGGTGTAACAGATAGATTACAGTTTAAGCTAAACTATACATATAATGGTGGAACGAGTTTTGTTGTTTCACCTTTTTATTAATACAATGTATACATATTCTATATAAAGTAGACTTTTTCACTCTCTCAAATCACTTAGAGTAGTCAAATATTGAAAATCAGCTTCCGACCCATTCAAGCGTTTTAAGTCAGTTAACCAAGAGTATTACTTTTATTTGTTTTTCTATGGGATATACATTCTGTACGGTTTAGACGGGTTTGCAGTAGGGATTATGTATGGTTTTACAACACTTTCACTTGGATGTACGGTAAATGCTAACAGCATTTAGTTAATGTCCTAAAATGTTAGAAAAGTCCGGTAATACGTTTTACATTAAATTTATATATGTCATTGATGACACACTCTTATTTCGAAACTTATTGTTTTTTTTGTTTTTGTTTTTCCACCAAATTTACATAGAAAATGCAATAGAGCGTAAAATAACATGACCTTTAAAAATCCTATTGAAAATAATTTAATTGCAAAATGAAATCCACAAAACAGAAAAGTGCTTCTACAGAATTTGAACTGGACATAACGACGTTCACCGTGACATAAACGATATTTCTCGGTATAAAACTAACGTTAGATTTCAAGTAACTTTTGTTCATTGCCGAGTTTTGATTAAATGAAATTTACGTTAGGGTTTGAGTGACTGCGGGCCTAAAGCTAAGTGATTCTACATAATTTGAACCACCCCTAACCACAGCCACCCTGAGATAACCAACTAAACCGTATGTTATGCTTAGTTCACGATTTAGGTAATACAAAGTTCAAGTGATGACGACGATCTTTCTATCTATAACTACCCCCCTTGTTGTTCCTATTTAACCGTTAACAATGGTGTATACTACCTACTACCGTTCATTCGCTGTGGCGAAAACGTTATTCATGGAAATTCGATCTAATAAACAAAGGTCAGATATTTTTCTTAAAAAAATAAATGAGTCGTTTGTTTGGATGATAGCGGCGATGATTTATGTTTTTTCTTTAAATTTATTAATTAACTAAAACTTAAAAAAAAATTAAATCAAAGGATTGTCTTTATAATCGAAATTATAAATGCTGTGTCTTGATATTTGCATTTTTCGGTTCATTTACTTTGTATTAAGTATACCATTATGTTATTTTTTCCAATGCATTATAACTTTGTGATGATTTAAATATTTTACTACAATTATTTTCGACATTTTAAATAGTTACAAAAGTTATTGTAATTTCGAATCATAAATAAGTAGTCAACAAATTAATATTCTCTTCATATTGACGAAGACGTCTTTTTAACTTGTATTCTATTTTTTGTGTTATTAATATATCTGTTGACAATAATAAAGTAAACGAACACTAGAACTGAATTACATAATTAAAAGTGTGTCAAAGTAAACAAGACATTTGTTATACGAAGAACTGTATAATAAAAGTGTATTTACTCGCAAATTCTCCATTTACTATGTTTAAAATTATGTCCGTTTTTCTTTTCATACATATATCCAAATAATATTTAGAAAAAAACTATCTAGGTTTAAAAATAGTGTACAAATTTATTTTTAAAATATAGTTTTTTGTTCTATTTTATAACTTATTTTTCATCAATTATAAAGTAGGTGATACTATTTAAGGTCCAAAGCGAAAAACATCCAAAGTATTACAAATTTACGAGCCGAAATTCGTATTGTCAAAAAGAAACTTGAGCGAATACCATTTGTTAGGACTATAGTCCACGAAGAAAAATGTAAAACACGCTAGCAATGGCAGTCAGTCCCTGTATCAGTTTGTGATGAGACGATATCAGTAAGAGAGAGAAATACAGCATACAGAGTATAACTGACCAGACAGAAAGAGAGAAATAGAGATGTGTTTCACAACGGGTTTATTATCGATCGGTAATTCCCCACAAAAATATATATTTATTCGGAACCCAAATATTTGTTACTTGCAGACGAATAAATGCAATTTCAGTCTTGTAAATTATTAATGCGAGTAAAATGACTCCCGAATAGCAGATCGCTGAATGTTATTTTGTTTATATCTACGCGCATCATATTAAGTCGCACACGACACATGCATATTCTATATTTGTTTTTATTGAATAACGAATTTTTAAATACATATAAATTATTTCATTTTTCAGTTTAAATTATTGAACAGTTTAATTGTCTTATCATTTTTTTAAATAACTTACAAACCAGTTATAATTGACAGTTTAAACACATTTAATTCCCTTTCAATCATCTCGAAGGATTTTCTTAGCCAATGTATACACTCTAAAATCGGTATTCGTAAATTAATATATAATAGAGATGAGGGTCAAAATGAAGAGTTGTCTTCCCGGCTGGTTAACATCCATAGAGTGTGTACGTTTCTGTTCGAATTCAAGCATACACATACTTTTTTAATTCAGCGAATGTTGCGTTAGTTATTTAGCTAGATAACCACAATAGAGATATATAATTGAAGTTGAATTGACTGTAAATAGTTTGGGTAAGGATTACTTCGTGTGTCTATTTTATCAATCCATTTGGCTCTATTACTTAATTGATTTATTAAAAATAAAATATGGAGATCTTTCCAACAATATAACAGACATAGCAAAAAATACAAAGGACGCAATGGAAATAAAGTAGTAATTTGACTAAAAAATATTCATATTATTTTTTTTTCATATTCAGTCGTTCATACGTTTCATCGTCTTTTCGAATTTTTGCACATGTTGCACTGCACGAATCAACGTGGACATTGCATATTACTTAGCTTAAGGTAATTTAATAATTGAGTTCACGTCTTTCCATATTTTTGTTTAGATGTTTACCGATATAGTATATTACGCTTAGTGTGGGAGATAGAACACGAATATATTATGTCACACCCGACGTTCGGTGTTTTCATATCATATGAGTTATACCATTAATTAAAGCACTTAACATATGCTATTGATGAATGATACTGCGAAGTACACGTGATCTTACACGTTTGATTAAATAATCAGAGATAATAAAAGCCCAAGCATGTCACATTTGAATTTGGTATGACATTATTTAAAATTTACTGTTTCTACCTAGTCTGTAAAATCGGGATTTGTGAGCCAATAAAATAGCGCATTTACATTAGTAACATCCAATAATAAAACTACAGCCGTGTTTATTGCAAACATTATTTATCTCAAGTGTAAAATACAAAATAATGTTTTGTTTCATAGATGAACAAAGGGAAAACACGAAGACTGACGCGTTAGACTAATCGCCTCCATCTATTAGGTATTCTGTGTATGTTATATGGGCGAGATTGTTTGTCATCTGTCAAAGTGCCTATAAGCCGATAATTGTTTTTATACATCTCTACCCTTTACTTTAAGGTAATATTAGACATTTGCTTTATGGCTAAAACTGAATTCTGAGACACTAATATAACGTACAGTGAAAGCTTTCGGTCGAAATATGTGTTTATTCTTATCGCTATCGAAAATAAAAGATAGGAGAATGTGTAATCGGAAGGATTAACAAAGTATAAAATACAGACACATAAGTAAGTACCTCATAAAATGTATTTAGTATAATGCACACATACACTGTGAACAGACCCCCCCATTATATATATATGTATATATAATATATATGTATTTATATATATATATATATATATATATATATATATTTATATATATATATAAAAGTACATAAACGATAGTATAGCTTACGCGATTCAACCAGCGATCGGATGTTCTCACATGTCTTCAAGGGCTTAATTAAAATAAAAAGTGAAAAGACAAACGCCTTGCAAACGTCACCAGTAAAAAAAAACAGAAAACAAGAATAAAGAAAAAAAAATGGAATATTCAAATCCGATCTTAGGGCATGCCAGCATAATGTAGGCCACAGTCAAACTTGAACTAATGTATCTTTAACTCTTCTCTATATGTCAAGGAACACCTTCTCCCAATCTTGAATGACTATAATTTTGACATAACGAGAACTGGAAAGTTAAAGACACAAAAACAACAAATAGATATATAGATATGTTGAACAATATATATATATATATATATATATGTGTGTGTGTGTGTGTGTGTGTGTGTGTGTGTGCGAGTGTGTATGTGTGTGAGAAGAGCTTAAAATAATGTGAAATAATTAATATTTAAAAGTATACAGTGCATTTAAACCAAATATATGAATAAAACTAAAGCTCATGATGTTTAGGTTCATCTCCAGATAATTTTAATCAAACGAATCATATGTATATAATATATAAATAATACCAATAAATCACTTGGAATCATAAGAATATTTGTTAATCTATTGCTATCGATATCGGTGAGGTACTATTATGTAATACACCAATACATATATGAGTTAGCCCTATAACATTTTTAATAAGTGTAGTTTCCACACCCCCTACACTGTAGTATCATTATTATAATCATTATTATTATTATTATTATTATTATTAGTATTAGTATTAGTATTATTATTAATAGTAGTAGTAGTAGTATATTATAGGGACCCTGCATTTCTAAAATAGTGTAGGTCAACTAGTATTAATTGTGATCCTGGTTAATTTGACTGGTATCTATTTTGGATGATTAATCTGTTACCACGAACGATTCGTTTTATGAATCATGATAGGTTTGACAGAGTTTTGCTGAGTTAAAAAGAATTGGGGTCAATAAAGGACAGACACAATGTAGGGATGTTCGTTCATAACATAACAAGGGACAGTGAGGTAATTGTTGTTGTCGAATCGAATCAAAATCAGTCCCGTCATGGAAGCGAAAGGGAACACATGTCCAAATAGACAGTCCTCCATGGAGGCCGAATCAAACAGTTGACGAGAACGGTTTGTCCAAAAAAAATGATAGTCGGAAAAGTTTAGAATTGGATCTCTAAGATGGCACACAACTCAATATGTCTCCCGCATCTAGTTAGTAGTTCAGTAAGGTAACCAAAAAGTAACAACAGTCGAAGACATCAACAACTTCCGAGGCGTTACTCAAGGTAAATAAAACCTCTCGAAATGTCGTCGAAGCGTTTTTTGTCGTACCCAAGAGTGTTCATTTTCAGAACATGAAAAAACACTGCAAAACTATAAACCACTAGACGACCAAGAAAGAGATCACTCCCAGACGAAGAATCGACGAAAACCCCACGGCACAACTTTCAACCAGTAGACCACTAGACGACGAAGAGTGAAATTACAGCCAGACGAAATAAGGTAAAATATAATATGCATTAAGAGTTTGATAGAATTGTTAAAAAACGGAGCTAAGATGTTTGTTATAACTTTTTGTCATCGCATAAATGTACACCACAAAAATCCCCAGTAAAAAAGACCTCCCCCCCCCGATCACATCGACAAGCGAGTAAAATTCTATAAGAAAAGACTGCCAGTTTAAAGGCTTAAAATGCATTAATGAACACATTTGAAAACGCTTCTAAGGTTTCGGTTTCGAGAAGCGTGGTCGTAAGAGACTGTACATTTTATTAATAATGTAACAAATGCTAATTGGTGACCGCGACCAGTGCTTCCCACATGGTGCCATGTGAACCGGGATTCGACGCCGAAAACTTGGGGTCCACATGCAAACGGAGACAGAGAGAGATCAACGTGGAGAGCCAGAGTGACGTCAACGAACAGTAAGCACTTCGTATTTTCATGTTGGATAGATAAATTGAAAAAAAGGAACTGTTACGAATTGAAATAACAGATAACTGTTAAGAAGTTAAAGAAAACAAAGAAAAAGAAAAGGGGATATTGCCGAAGTATATAACGGACTTCGAGAGACTTGTATTTCAACAAAAATATGACGTCATTTAAAAGAACTCTGAACGTAGACTATAGTAAAGAAAAAAAAAATCTAAGTTATTAAAAAAAGGCTGATATGTCGTTACAGAAAAATTGCATGATGACCTTCAACCTCGAGCGTGTATTCCAAGGCCCCTCATACTCTTTTTTTAAAAACATTTTCCGTTTTACATGAAAATCTTACACATTTACACAACAAGTTGGATATCGTGGTCATCCAATTTAGACAGAAGCGGTAATTTTTAAGTATAAGCTCATATTTGAACGCACGTACACTTTCGATGTTGAAATTTATATATATATATATATATATATTTATATATATATATATCTATATACTAGTTATATTAATGTTCCGAATTTAACTTTTAGTAAATAATTATACTATATTTTAGCTATATTATCTGTATAAATTATTAACCTATGAACTACATTTTTGTGCGAATTTAAATGAATTGCAATTACATATATATATATATATATATATATATATATATATATATATATATTTATATGAAAATATACTGGGCTCCTACGAACTAGTTTGCCTGATTAGACGCTCTAGTATACATTTGAAAGAGTGTATCTATAAAATTGAGAATTATTATTTCACAGGAGTTAAAAAAAAGTATCAAACAAAAGAATAGTTGAATAAGTCTCAAAACGAACTATAATCCCAGCATTCAGAATATAGACCCAATACCCTCTCTACGTACTAAAAACACTCACACTTGTGTATAGACGACACATATGATATCATCATGAACGCAAAGCGATAACTTTGTGTGTTTTGAATTGTTCGATCTTTCACTATTTTTTATTTTAATGTTTTTTTATATACGCCTGCCCGCTCCCAGCCTGTGTGATTTCGAGCAACCGGCACTTATACCTCTTAAATAGGCAAATGGCAGTGTCCAGCTAACAATAACAAAGGATCGAATCGGCTCGTCATTTCACCACGACACACATCAACAAGTACGAGAAAATCCTATTTACCCTGCTGAAGTTGACTACGGTAACATAATTTCATGTGTTATACATACATACACACCCGCACATATATATATATATATATATATATATATATATATATATATATATATATATATATATATATATATATATGTATATATATATATATATATATATAAATATATATATATATATATATATATATGGGAAAATGAAAAAAGGAAAACCAAAAAGGGATGTTTTTTATGTGTACATCAACGTTTCGTCTTTATTTATAAGACTTCATAAGGATGATAATATAAAAAAAGTCATGCAAGTACGTGCACATATAGGGTTGACATTATGGGAAGAAGGGAGGAAAGTAGTAGCCACTACTGGAGAAAACAGTAGGGCTTACGTCCGGACTTAGTGGAGTCAGTAGTGAAGAAATGAAAGGAAATGTTTGTGAAACTGAGTGAAGAAGAGTCGAAAGGTGGGGGTGAGCAGGGATACTGTTGCTGGTTGTAAGAGAAAAATGTGGGGGGGGGGATGAGCGGGAATAATGTGGATAGCAGTGAGTGAGGAAGTGGGGGGGGTGGGGAAGAAGGAAGCTGGAATATTTGAACATGTGGCTGCGGCAAAGACTGAAGGAAAAAATAGGTTGGAAGGTTTGGGTTCATGGTGAAAACAGATGTATGTGTGGGGGGTATGCAGATAAATGAAGGGTGGCTAGAGAAGGAGGGAGCCTGTGATATTGGTGGATGGGTGAACGTCACGGTCTTACAGAGGATTTGAGAAAATGAAGGGATTTGAGAGTGGGAGGTATGGAAGGGTGAGTGTAAGAGAGACGTAACTGAGAGGAGGAATGGGTGAGGGGGAGAGGGGAGAGTTATTGTTATTAGGTGTGAAATATTTGAAATATTTTGTAAAAGTGAGAAAGTTTCACCGGCTTGCTGTGTTTAAAATGTAAGGGAAAGAGTGAGTTAGAAAAAGTAAAGATTCGTGGAAAATGTAAATGTGATTGTGGGGGGTGTATGTGCGGAGATTAGTGGGAGAGTGTCATTAAGGTCAGAGATAAAAATAGATGTTATCATAAAAGTACACTAATCGAATATAAGCAATTTAGTATAACATGTATAAGTAATATTCAGAGTACACATCATATGATATAAAAATTTTAAAAACTATTGTAAAAAAACTAAACTGAAGTTGATAAGTAAGATGTATTATATAATCTAGTTTGTTGAATCTCTATCAAATAAAGTAGTGTTTTTAATAATTAATACGTTTTCCTTTTACATGATGCAGAAAAAGTACAACATAAGTAAAGAAAATAATTTAATAGCAAAACATTTAAAGTAATATTTAATCTATGGTTTTCGTTTTTTTCAAAGAAGTTGTGTCTGATTAATGTGTTTCCTGTTTTAAATTATACTCATTTCCATACATATTTCTCTAGGAATATTCTTCATAATTAAACTTGAGTATAAACATACCAAGAAGTAATAAATACATCATAAACCTCACATAAACCCTCGTTGTTACCTTACAGCGAATACCGTTTGCACATACACTAAATTATATATTCCTACGTGCTTTCATTTAATCAACTTTTCATCTAGTAAACCATTCAATAAAACATTATGTTATATGAAACAACTAGCAGCTTATAACATCATTTGATCATACTTTTAAAAGCGAATTTCTAAAAAAAATCAACGTTAACTAGCTGACTTCTGTTATTTGGCATTTTCGTCAGCATATCGCATTAAAAGAGAGTGATGAGTCTTTCTTAAGAAAGCAAAAAAAAACAAATAGAATTTGATCAAATTTTTGGATGACAAGATTGACGAAAACCGGTAATCTCTCTCAGACACAGTAATGGGTAGTATTAAACTATAACAATACCAATAATTATAATAATAATAATAATAATAATAATAATAATCATAATACATATACATATATATATATATGTATATATATATACATACACATATACTTATATACATATATATATATATATATATATATATAGATATAGATATATTGTAGCATGTCCGAAAAAATAGAATAAACAATAAATTAAAATCAGTTTGACCAGTTGATCCTTCTCTTAAAAATAAGAAAACATACCTTACTAGCAATACAATTCTATACATCTGCTTAAAATGATAGGCTCTGCTCCTAGATAGTGTTATCAATACTATATTATGCCGACTGTTTGATGGCATTTAGTGTTTCCACCCTAGAATTATACATATATACATATACTCAGATCAAATAATAAATGAGAGCCGATATTTCTACTTCAAAATAAAACAACGTCATTCCTTTCAGATTACGCATACCATTGATTACAGAACTAATACATACATAATCACGCACACACAGGCACGTACACACACACGCGCACACATACATATATATATATATATATATATATATATATATATATATATATATATGTATATATATATATATATACATATATATATGTATATATATATATATATATATATATATATATATATTGTTGAATATAAGAGACAACTTATGTCTGGATGTCGTTTGGTAGATCCTGTCAATAGTACGCATCAGAATCTTAGAGGAATTGGCCGATTAATTTGGCATATTTTTTATTTGTGCCCCAAGTAGTTTCAGACCCATACAGTTTCATCTTACAGTAAAGGAAGATAATCAGGTACATACTATGTTTTAGTATGAATCCGGGTGGATCTACAAGTAATTGGGGCACAAATCAAAACTATGACAAATTTATCAGCCAATTGCCATCTGAAACTTAGATTCTGATTCGAACTATAGACAGGATCTACCAAACGATACCCAGACATAAGTTTTCTCTTACATTAAACAATACTTGCCTGCAAGAGAAAATGCTGCCTAGATATGCATACATACATACATACAAACATATATATATATATATATATATATATATGAGCCACATTTTACCCGTGATTAGGTGCCAATAAATCTAGATAGAAGCATACATGATTTACATTATATCTCTTAAATATACAATTATAGTAAAGTTTAAAAATAATAGTTTGCTATTTTCATTATTTTTCTTTTAAATTTAATAAATATAATATGTAAGAAAAGGTTAGCTCATTTATTCTTTTTCATTAAACACCTTTAGTCTATTATTGTAGATAACGGTACACTAGTGCATATATATACAAAAATTAACAATTCTAAATTATGTTATTTTTGTTTTGTTTTACGGCATAACAATAATCTATGGATTATTTAATGCCGAATGAAGTTCACAAATGAAATCGTATAGGTAGGATGATTAGTTAATATTTTAGAAAACGTAGCTCTTATTAAACATTGCTCTTAAATAACATAACTCTTAGAAAACATTTTTCTTAGAAAACATTATACTTAGAAAGTAAATTTACGGTGAAAATCGGAATATGACTCTTAACAAACATTATCTTAGAAACCATTACTCTTGGCAGTGGATATGTGTTTGGTTCTCAACACGATTGAACCTCGGGTCCCGTCTTCTCGTATCTATTTGGGCGGAAAATAACAAGTAAAATGATGTTTTGATTTTTAGAATAATCAGATTGAATGATACAGTTGACTATGAGCTTATACAGGGTGGGCCAAAATAAGGGTCCTATCTTTAAATTTGAATAACTTGAATTTGAATAACTTCCACAAAATAAAAGTTAAACTCACCAAACTTTATGTGTGTGTAGACTGACCCTTCCGAGATTTTTTGAAATAAACAAAACAAATTTTAGCCGAAAAACACTTCTTAAAACTTACAAAAATTAAAGTATTGTTTTTTACACTGTTTTGAGTTTTTTAAGCAAAAATAATGTTTTCTAAATGAGGGTACGTTCCTTATGGCTAATACGGCTTATGCTTGCTTCGGAAGGGGTCCTTTACTTATTCTAAAAAAAAAAAAAAAAATCAATAAATAAAAAAGTTATGAATTTTTAAAAATAGGACCCTTATTTTGCCCACCCTGTATATACAAGGGCATGTCGTGATCACCCACGGTCTACAGGTTGTCGGAAAAGAGGAGTATATATCTGCAGAGCGTTGCAGTCAGCGATTTAGTGACCCTGTCGACATTGCGAAAAATTACAAATAAACAACACAAAAAATTAATATATTATAAATTGTTTAAAAATATTTATGAACATTTTGCATACAAATACATGTGAAAAATTACAAATAAACAACACAAACATTAATATATTATAAATTGTTTAAACATATTTATGAACATTTTGCATACAAATACATGTGTTCGAGTTTTGGTTAGCCACTTAATGTACACTATTTCAAATTAGTATGGTGTATGATATATTGTTAGTAATTATTCGTCGTTTTAATTTTAATATACTCTTGATGAATTTACAAAAAACTGCGCATTAATTTATGTATATCTATATGGCTATATATAAATCTATACACGCACACGCACACCCATACCCCACACACACACACACATATATATATATATATATATATATATATATATATATATATATATATATATATATATATATATATACTTATATATATGCGCATGTGTTTGATGTATGTGATTGTGTGTTGGTTTATACACGATAGAAATGGATAAAACACTTTCTACAGGAATGTTATTCATGAGGCCAATTCATGTGGAATGTTGCCATAATATCAGACTATTAAAAAACTAGTTGGCATCATTTCCGTAGTAATTATACACTTGGCTTTTTTCAAAAAGAAAGACTCATCTGTCCTTTTCCCGACTCTCTCCAGTGTTCATTTCTATTCAAGACGAAAGGAAAATGAAGCAATACAAGTTGGTCTTACTTTTCAATTTTTAAATAAATAAAGCTTAATTTAGTATGTATAAATGTAATAAATCTTTTTGTCGCAGCATATCAACTAATAGTTCCATTGTAATGCATGTCGTGCAACTATTCAATTAAGTTATCATTTCTCATTATACAATAATTGTTACCACTATTTTAAAAATCTTTTTGTAAATAACACTAAAAACAAAGAAATATCACAGGTAGTTTGAAATCAAGCGTCAATCATCTTTTTGTTTCGATGACGTCATATTTGTTAATATGCAAAAGTGGATATCAGATTGAATCAGTAATTATAAATGAACTATATAGTTTAAAGGATATCAAAAGAACAAAATAATCTAAAAAACTAATTTTTATTAAATTAATTTTTTAAATTTATTTTAACCATATGAACCACAAACAAGGCACATTGATGTGTAAGGGACTCCTGAGATATGGGTGACATATTTATAGGTGTATCCTACGTGTGTATCTTCGCAGCGGGTGGTTTGTTCACATTACATTACACGTTCTGCATGTTTGTATGATAGGGGGAACGGGGAGAAAGTATAGAATTTCAAATGCGAGCAGTGCGAGGGAAGAAGCTGTTAGGATTGAAAGCTTTCTGCCACTTGAAAAGCTCTCCAGAAATTAGGTTAGATGTTACTGCTTGTAAGGGGTTGTCGGGAAGTATTTACGTTTGGAGGGTCTCAGTCCAGCGAGTTTATCGAAATGCATTTTATTGAAGTACTTATAAAATGAACATAGGGATGCAATATTACGGCGATGGGACAAGAGCTAGATGTTGGTAGAAAGTGTGAGACATACTAGATTATAAGCGTATTTTGGACCCAGTCAGAACGAAAATGCTAGTGGTTAGTGTACTATCTCAGATGTGGCCACAATACTCCAGGAATGGGCAATTTGTGGCTTTAAAGACATGTAGGATAGTGTAAGAGGTGTTCGAGCCTGTTAGAGGGAACACACTTTTTTGCAGCAGATTTGGCAGTTTTTTATGTATGTATCCCCATTCATGTTACCTGTGAATATTAATCAAGGTGTTTGAATGTTAGAGTCTCAGTTAAAGAGCTATAAGGCATAACAATCGTTAGGTGAGTAAGTTTTATGTAATTGTTACAGGAAATGAGTGTTTCTTAGTATTTAATGTACTACCCAATTTTCACTCATTCTCTACTAACTAGTACAACAGAGCCAATTTCACCAGCTATCAGTAAAATAAATTATCAGCAAGCTATTTGATATAGAGTTTAGAGAGAACTGGGGTTAGCTTAGCACCGTATTTTTTATTACTATAGGAAGAATACAACTAGCTTTAGAGGTGTCAACATAATTATTAGATTCAGGCCAGGCGCGGATAACCAAGTATGGTTGCTGTTTGCAGATGGAAATTAGGGGGGGTATGTGGCGTAGAACTTACAGTTTAAGCCTTATCCGTTGGCGTGCACGCACAATTATAGTAGTTGGATAGTAGGGGAATTTTTGATTTGCCATTATTCACTGTATATATTCTTCTACGATTCGATGCTTTTTGTAGTCATCTCCGTATACCTTCTTTGAGCTGTGGCTATTAAATGTTACAAATATGTTCTTAATTATAGTCATTTTTTGTCTATTTTTCGCTTACTTATAGCGATTGATCCGGAGAATAACTTCATGCCTATTTGCAATACACTCAGCACAGACGCAATCTAATTGGACTTGTTCGCTATCGATTTGCAATTTTATATCCATTGATTACTTACACTAATTGAAACACACTAATCGATAAAATAATGAGAAATAATTACATTTATAAAATATAAATTAATAAATAAAACAAATTGAAAGATTTTTCATCTAAGGAAATGTCAGTCAAGCCATACAAATATTATTTTATTTTATTTTCATCCATGTAAATATTCTTGCTTTGTAAATAAAAAGGATTTAAATATCATTCTACCTATTTAAAGGTAAATTAACTATTCATTCATTTGTTAAATCCAATAACAATATAACTCCATCCTTCCCAAAATCTCCGTCAAAAACCAACCATTCATTTTTGTTTCGATGGTGTTCGATTTATTATCTTATTTTAACAAAAGAATTGTAACTTATTTTATTGTAATTCGGAATTTACGCTCACGTTTTACAGCGTTTTTACCAGACTCTTCTGTTCGCACACATTCTTCTGTTTTCGCCAAGGTAAAATGTACTTCAAACAGTCCATGATTATTTATTAAATAAAGTTATAATAGTGATAATTATTGGTTTAATTCAAACATATATATATATATATATATATATATATATATATAGAGAGAGAGAGAGAGAGAGAGAGAGAAAGAAAAGAGAGAGAGAGGTTATTCTTTCGAATGAGATTTGCACCATACACACTCTATGCTTATTAAACTTGCTTCTTAGCTAACGATGACACATTGTCTGCACACTGTAGCACCTAATGCTGCGAATCATCAGCTGCTTTGCATAGAGATGGTTTTCCATGACCAGAAGCATAACAAATTAAAAAGCAAAGATGAAAGCAGTACTCCAAACATCACCGTTGGCAACTACGCCCTCGAGATTGTCGAGGACTTTACATACTTCGGCTTTACTATTTTTAACAACCTCTCCCTATATGCTTTAATTAACAAACGTATCAGCATGGCGGCAACAAATATGGCTTACTTGGCATAGAGAGACTTGAACAACAACATGTTGACTATCAATGCCAAAATGTAGGTGTACATACTGCTTTACGACAGTCAATCCTGGGGCCTCTACTCCGCCAAAAGAATATGTTCAATGCCCTCGTATCATCACAAAACTCTGAGAGGACTACGTCTCAAACAATAAAGTTTTTTGTCAGATTAACATTCTATCCATGTTCGCTCTGCTCTACCGAATGACGACTCAAGTGGCTTTGCCATGCCAGACAAATGCTCGTTAAAAGAATTCCAAATGATATTCTATGCAACGAGCTACACACCGGCTACACTCTTTTAGAAATACTTGTCCTACGTTACAATAATGTCTGCAAGCGATACCGACTTGTGGTATCGACACAGCAGGATGAACACCCTCAGTTTAATACTGCAGCCATTGGAGAAGTTTTGAGAAGCCTAGTTCTAAAACGAAGTGAGAAGTGGAGAGACCAGCAAATGTGGGAGTCGCATGAGAACAGACAGCAGAGGACTACACAATATGCTAGAACGAAATAACCCCTATATGTGTGGCAACTGCAATCGAGCTTTTCCATCGTGTATATGGTTGCACAGTCACAGCCGAAGCTGTTATTTTGCAATGATTTAATCTGGGACGCAGCATTGCACTTTCTCCTCAGACAGACATCTGCCAAATACAACAATATATATCTCAAGGCTGAAATGGTGAGACCATTTCTACACTCGACGTTGATCTGCTAAGTAAAATGAATTTGTCTCTCCCAATTAGCAGTGAAATTGAAGTATTTCATGTGATGCATATCTAGAAATTCAGCACTGTCGAATTTTCCTTTATTTCTTCGAAAATATAATTTTACAAATTATGTTAGTCGTCTACTTCGAGTAATGGAATAACATCGACACGGGGTACAAAGTAATTGATCTAAACCAACATACATTATGTATCAGGATTAAAAGCATGCAATAATTGTAAAACTAGTTGCGAACTTTTCCAAAAGTAATGGCGGTATAAATAGCTGGGTTAAATGAAATATGTTGAGACTACAACAGCAGATGGCATATTCAAATTAATAAACCACGTGGTCCATGCGAATCTTGCATTACCTAATACCTCTATAAGTACATAGTGTTTCACAGTACTAAATGCATATTTGCAGGGTGGTTTCAGCTGCAGCATATGTACTAACATTGCTTCGTGTCATTCAATAATTACGATATTGGGTCACAGTGTTCGCTAGCTTTATGTTTTTATTCGTCCATTCACAAACGTGTCTATCCATATTTTATTTGTCTACCTTTCAAGCGACTGAATACTTCAAATGTTATTACAAAGGCCATTAATTAGATGCCAGTGACTTTTTGCATCTCTGCAATATTGATGTGATCAGATAGTTTATGATCAGTAAGGAAGCGCATGGTGTGGCTTTGTAAAGTGTGGGCTTTCTGATGCAATTAAACAGTCAATTAAACACATTCAAGTATGTATCAGACTACAGCAATGGCCAAGCCAAATGGATTTTGTGATTAAAAACTTTTTGCTCGTCGTTGGATCAATACAATTTGTTCCCAAGGTAAACCGACTCTATAACTTTTTTTATTACTTGACCGTTCATGTTGATGTATCAGGATTTGGTTTTCAATGGTGATGCATTCAGTCGTTGGCGTGTAAATAGAAATACCAACATATTTTGAGTACTTCACAAAATTATGCCGACATAACTGCACGTCAGAGCTGGAGTTTCTGGTTTCAGCTCTGCCATCCGCATAACTCACATTGGACTAGAGATGGGCACCAATAAAAAAAACTAAGCAATGTTGTTTTATTTTCCAAATAAGTGATGCGATAATAGCGCAGAATAGAAGCGCTGGAATTCGATCACCTTGCTTTATCCCTAGAGAATTCGAATTAGGCGTGATGTCCTGTGCCAGTTTTTAATGAGCATAAGTGGCTTTCAAAAGGTGTCTATACTGTTTATTCATATTTCTTTTTTTCCAAAAGTATTGGAGCTTGATTCTACCCAACCAATCCAGGCGACTCTTCTTCTTATGCAATCAGTATAACGGTCAGTGCATTTTGGATAGCTTGCGATACATAACCAGTGAAAGTATCAGTGGGTACAATTTAAAATGAATATGTACTAGTCGGGCTCCACCAGTTTTGATGAAACCAGAAAGAATATAATCAAGCTCTGGACGGTTCCTTTATTTCAAAGATAAAATAACATGCTTTATTTTTCTCAGTCCAAATAAGTGGTATTCTATCATTCGCATCATAATTAACTTGATGGGGTTCAAGTTAAGTCATCTATGTATATGTCTTAATAAAATTGCGCCCACCGTTTCAAAATGCTATCTTTTTCATATAAGATTTTACTGTATTAATTCGTAATTCGCCAGCTTATGATTCTTGGCTTTGCTTTTCGTCTTTTTCAAGCAGCATAGTAGTGTTTGTAATGGGGATCAAATCTGTCTATTCATCTATATCAAACATTTTACGGATGCCGAAGTTAAGAGAAAGTATTAATCGCAATGAGTTCATTTCTGACGTATAATGTTGCAACAAATTACGCCACTAAGGTTTGCAGTTACAATGTTGTGCCTTCCAATTACACCCTGATTATTATACTAATAGATATCCCAGTTTACAATTTAAGTCTCGCATGACAAATACATAATTTTGTGTAGGTGGTAACCGTAGGATTTGCTGGAGTTTATCATACACTTTACTAATTTCTTCTTCAAAGTATTAATAAGTTGGAAAGTAGTAGTGTATAAAAATTAATTTACCAAATTACCCTTTTCAGGATTTAAAGAAACAGTCGATTAGTGATGATAGTACATTACAGAATGCACAAGAGGTTTGTTGAAGAGAAATTGATGTCAATTAGATATGGGTAGTTCATTGGATTACATACACAGTTTGTGTCCATAATCAAGTGATTCTATCCTTGAGTCTTTTATATGAAGGCACTGAGACTTGTAAATACATATGTAGAACATAATATCGTATGAGAATCAGCGATCACCATACAAAATGTGTTCTATACGATCAGATCGTTAAAAAAGTCATCTTACTAAACAACCATTGTCAATAGTACCATCCTCGTCTTACATCAAAACTATTGTAGCTTCACTCATGAAAATGATCTCCCACCTATCGGTTTTTACCTCCCGATATTTCATGGGTTCGATTAATTACACACATCGGTGCCCATAATATTATTTCCTTTTTTGTAACTTTTTTCCTTGACCATTTTCTTTTCCACGTCGTCTTCTATATTATTTCGTTTTTGTTTTCTCTGTCAACAAACTTTTAGTATTGATTATTCACCTATCTCTAATGATAAAATATTTCATTTTATTCTTTGTAATGCATATTGTAAAGGGATACGTTATATTCTGAAGTGTCCTACAGACTAAAACATCATGTCTACAATAAAAAAAAACTATTTTGTAACCATTTTATATCACCGGCATATATATATATATATATATATATATATATATATATATATATATATATATATATATATATATATATATATATATAGGTCCAAGGTACATTTTAGAGTATCGTGCCCACGTTTGCTTCATGAGAAAATATGTATATGTATATAGGTGTAATCAGTCAACAGCGAATTATAAGCGCACAAGTTGCAAAGTAAGTATAATAATAGTATATTATAAAATCTTTGAGAATTAAAAAAATAATATATAAATGTACAACTTACAATTTCGAGCCGAGTTTATTGGACAGTTGTAGAAACAAAGTAAAGTACATCCACATTTTAGTTTGTTGTTTTATTGGATACAGTCGGTAGGACATTTTCTGGAACCATCCCTTCATCAAGCTTTCTAAGGAGAATTCTGTAAAAGAGCGAACTAAACTCGATATTGTCTTATTTATTACGGAAACCGGTCACAAAGGGTCGCTTCTCAAGGTCATATATGGGACTTCTAGTAGTCCGCTTCGTTTCCGGACCCGTGTATCAGAAAAGTAAAAACAGAGTAAAAGCTTAAAACTGTCAGCTCGGTGTGTGTGGGTATCTGGGGGTGTTCTCTGTAAACACCAGCAGCTGATCTGTCTGACATACCTCCGGAATGGATGAGAAAAAGAATGAGGCAGAGCATAAAGTTAAAGAAAAAAAAAGAGAAAAATAATAGAGAACTACTGATCACCGAAACTATAATTATCTGATGATTGAATACCATCTGATAGGCAATCTGTTTTTAGGGGAATATATCTAAAATTAAGTGGTTATGACTGTTTCAGTAAACATACATAAAATATAATGTGTGCACACATCCGCATGCACACATACATACATTCATATATACATAAATACCCACACACACTCATGCACGTACACACATATATATATATATATATATATATATGCAAATTAGTAAACTTATATATAAATTGCACGGTGGATAATTGTCAATATCCAGCTAACTGAGGCTCGTGTATGTGTTTGAGTGTGCCTGTGAGCGTGATAGTCAAATTAGCAGCGTGTAAATCCAACTGATGATGTAGCGCGTATATATTGGTGACTTGTAGGGCACATTTATTAGTTGTGTTACAAACAAACATGTAGGGACTCTAAATTACGATATCTACGTTTATCCCCTTGGTATGGGTGTTTAATTTACGGATCCATTTTATTTCGGTGTATTTTCTACGGTGCTGTGTGGAATGGAAACCAGTCTGTAGTAATATACACGGTATGTGGTCTGCCGTGGGGTTTGCTGAGTTACAATGTTTTTCTACTCAAGAGTAGGGGATTGTTGTCCATGATCGCTTTCTTGTTATTATTGAATCTAAAACAAAACAGAAGATATGTCTCCCCGAGGTAGCACCCCTACACTGCAATATGTGGAGTTCCAAGAAAACATGGGGTTCTCACTGTAGCACGTTAGACCTGGTAGTTCTAGTCTTGCATGTGAGTGAGGTAGAGTGATGGCGGGATCTTGCACTATACGTTGGCAAATCTGGCAGCAAGGAGTATTGCCTTGAAAACCACCTTGTTGGTTGCTGGATTGTGGTTTGGTATGGGGTGATGTGATGGGTGTCAATATATTGAATGTGTACCTTCTGGAATTGATTAGAGGGGCGTTGAACAGCGAAGCGATGTCTGTGTTTGTTTTCAGATGTCGGACATTTTTAATTAGCAATTGTTAGAGCTTTTGTGTGTCAAAGACCATTAGGGGTCTGCTGTTAGATTGTGTTTTGCTTGTATGTCAATAGTATCTTTCAGTTGATCTTGGCTGCTTGTGGCACTGTTATTTTGATGGGTTTGTGGGAGTATTGACTGTTTAAATATTGTGTTATGATTGGGCTAATGATTTTGTTGTATTCTGATATTGAAATTCAAATACCTGTAACTAAATATGGGTTTAGTGTACAATGATGTGGTGATGCGGTTATTGTTCACTTGCAACCGCACATCAAGGATGAGTATAGGTGTATGCGAGTATTCAAAGGCTAGTTTTATTGAATCGTGGCAGCTGTTTATGTGAGTATTCAATTTGAGCAAGGCTTGTTTTCCATGTGCCCATATAACTATATACTGTTGATCTATCTGTAATAGTATATTATTTTTATTGGGTAGTTTCCGAGGATATGGTTTTCGAGTGCAAACATAAATATATTTGCATAGCTGGGGGTCATTTTCGTTCCCATGGCAGTCTCGTAGATTTTTAGCAAGTGGTTGCCTTGAAATTCAAAGTTATTCTGCGGTAAAATGAATATGATTATATCGCAAATGTCCTACACATCTTTGTTTGGAACATTCCTATGGTGTAAGAAATCACCACAGGCCCGCCCTCTCTCGTTATGTGGAATGTTGGTGTAGAGTTCG
The DNA here is from genome assembly GCA_963556195.1 of Sepiola atlantica. Lineage (NCBI taxonomy): Eukaryota > Metazoa > Mollusca > Cephalopoda > Sepiida > Sepiolidae > Sepiola > Sepiola atlantica. Next base: position 50,571,476 of record OY744540.1, read on the forward strand.
AAGACATCTATGGGCACTAGTAGTAGGGGTCTGATAATTCTTTGAGTTGCTGTAAGCTGTTATTAAAGTGGGTGGTGTCTTTGATTTAGCTTGTGATAGTGGATAGTAAGAAGTGAAGGGTATATGTCTATGTGGCCTGAAATCTATTTTGTTAATGTGTCTATACTCGACACAATCGGTCTATCGGGGGATAAAATGCATAATGACTGTGTTAACTGGTATAAGTGGCAGTTGTTGTTTTGGGTGTAACTAGACTAGTGCTGTCGGCTTTGTTGTAGGTGAGTTTGTCAAAAAATTATTAAGGGAGGTTGTGGTGTTTAGGGTTTGTATACAACAGGTCGGGAATAGGGTTTGGGGGAGTGAGGGTTCAATGCGGATTTTTTGTCGTGACTAAGTATCTCGAGTTCGTACTAATGTAGTGTGGTGATGTTATTACGGAGTTACTTGTAGGAATTAATATTGTTCAGTTGTAATTCCACTTCATATGTGTACCTCACCGTGTTCATGATGGTAGCGAACGTCTTTGGTTTGTGGATTTAAGGATGCTGTTGCGGGTGTTTGTAAGTGTGTGTATGATCGATCGTTCAGTCTTTGTGAATATTTCTATAACGTTTATCATTTAAGGTTGTTTTTGAAAAAATCTGTCTAAATGTTCCCTAGCTTTTAAGTGTATAGGTCTATGTTGGTGGTATGCACGTGTGATGGGGTGTATTGTTTAGTATCATGGAGTGTATAGAGTCTTGGTATGGGATCGTCTGGGGATATCGGTTGTGTCGGATGGTTCACAGCTTTTATGTTGGAAGTTTCATCCTGCGTATATATTTTCCCATGTCGATCCATAGGTCCAAAAGATTGATGTATTTCAAGGGCAAAATGACAGACCCTTGGAATGTAGGGATACGTCCCATTCCGATGGAATGTATATATATATATATATATATATATATATATATATATATATATATATATATATTAAATGCAACTTTTATTCCTATTATTATTTTTTGCTTGCTACCATATCGCATAATGGTTCTTGGATGTAGTGTTTGGATAGTATTATTATAATTGTTATAATTAATGTTATTTGATATGCTGATTACCATATCACACGGTAGTCTTAAGGGTAATATATTATTATTATTATTATTATTATTATTATTATTATTATTATTATTAATATTATTATTATTATTTGTCCCCCGATTTATAAAATCGGGGCACTTATGTTTTCAGGAATGTCCGTATGTCCGTCCGGATTTTTATCCGCAACCATCCATTGAATTTCTCTGAAATTTTGCATGAAGTTGTAACTCTGGTCAAGGTAGAAAGTGACATTCTGCGATTTTAAAAAAAAACATCTGCTTAGCCCCCCAAGGGGTAAAAAAATCCCGAATTGGCAAAAAGTGACATGTTTTTCCCCATACCCTTTCATCCCATGGGAAAATGGTAGTTTGATCAGTACCATTGGAGAACCATGCATTTTATAGCTGTCCTGTTCTTAAATCTCCGAAACAGTTACATGGGAAACAACTGATAATCCCCGTTTTAATACTTAACGCTTCAGTTCAGGTCCCCTGTTTTTCTTTCACTGTTAGATACTTGAATCCCCTGTTTTATTTATGAATTTTCCAACGAATGCTAAGCGTGCGATATCTTGGATTAAGTTTTTTTCTCTGGGAATTAAAAGTGCATTTTCCTTTTTTTGTTTAAAATTACCTAAAAGCTTCTTTAGACTATATATATATATATATATATATATATATATATATATATATATATATATATATATATATATATATACCTTTTGAGTCACAATAACTCCCATACCCACTACTGATACAACTCCTATGTCTTACAAACTTGATAAGTTTTAACAGGTATCGTACGGCATTCTTCATACATTATTTAAAACGATATATGTTTCGATCAAATCGATATAATATCATTATAGATCATAGAAAGTACAGACCTGGTTATTATTCTGTCTAAATAGCATACGTGCTTACGATGTATGCGAAACCACTTTCTAAATTAGATGGTGATAAACACATTAGAGGAAATGATACAAAATATTCGCATTATTATCTCTCTCGCTCTTTCTCTCTCTCTCTCTCTCTATCTCAGCGAATGTCCGGTTTTGATAAAAAAGTTTATTTAAAATAAAATTACATTGAATCAAATAATACTGTTTTCCCTTTTTTTAATATCATGTAGGGCAATACTTTTGGTATATATAGTACTTAACACTACTCTGTCTGTCTATCTTTTTTCACAGTTTTATCTCTCCTTTACTCTATCTCTCTCTCTCTCTCTCTCTCTCTCTCTCTATATATATATATATATATATATATATATATATATATAGGGTTCGAATGCAAAACGCGATGAACGCCATTTTCAAAATAACGAAACTTTCCCTACAAAGTGTCGCAGTTTAACACCCGATGACACCCAAAACTATGCGTTACATAATATGATGCCGAAATAACTTCTTTCTGATTTCACTAAACATCAGTTTTCATTCGAAGACCAGATTTGATATTTTAGTGCATTTATTGTTTAAGGTATCAATTGAAACGAATTGGATTCATCACGTTTTTCGTTCGAAGTCTTCACACACACACACACATATATATATATATATATATATATATATATATATATATATATATATTTTATATATATATATATATATTTATATATATATATATATATATATATTTGTAAATTGGCATGATATCTAGCTGACATCATCATGGTTGCTGTTAAATATGATCTAGCAGATGATGGAATTCCGCCTCTTTACCCACGCAATACCGGATAGCCTGTTAGTATATATAAACGGAATGATTAATGCATACAAAGTGAGAACCAAAGATATAAATACATATATAGCTAAGTTAGAATTGGGTCACCCGTTTAGTTAATTTTAAACTACAGACATTACAATTTAAATTTCAAACATAATTCTCGTTCAAAAATAAAAAAAATAAAGAATGTATTTTAGTTGAATATAGTATATAAGAAGACATATTCTAAAAACACATATCAGCCAGTTAATAATAGATAATGAAGTGTAGTTGTTTCTTCATAGCAACACTAATTAAAATATTATAAGTTTGATGATATTAATAGGAGAACAGTTTACAGGTAAACAAGAACAACAATTATAATTTACTCTAAGCTAATGTTATTTTGTACACACTGACTTATTTATGAGTATAGACCCATAGATTGAATAACACCCACAACATCGTACGTAGTAAGTGTGAACCTAATTTGTGTAGTATTATAACAAATTCATATTTGAGATAAGTTTGAATTAATATATCTAGGTAACCTCTTTAACAGAAAAGTTTACTAAGGGATAACAATTAAAATGTAAACTTTAGAATTTGCGTGATAATTTTTATTATATTCTAAGAATATACGGTATAAGACGATCAGGTTTTAAAGTATTTTCTAAACAAGCAGGGCTGTCCTGGCGTAGCGTGGGAGACATATACAAATATTCAAGAGTTAATACGTAGAACAAAAGTTTAAAGAAACCCTGTAAGTAATGTCGGTGATTAAAATATGATCTATCCATGTTTTGAATCAAACAAAAAAGATTTCTCTGTATGGTTGCCCCTCTTCGATTGTGAGTTTCGAGTGATTCGTAAAATAACGCACTGGTCCTCGAATAAAAATAAGTAAATGTTACCCGAAAATATGCGTGAAACGTTTTTCTAAGCTTTGGATATTTTCCCCAATCCAGATTGCTTATTTTAGTTGGTAATTTAATTTACCAACACCAAAAAATAAGTGTGAGTTTTAAATTGTTGAAAATCCATCTTCTGGAGAATATATTCCAATCTCCGCAGTCTAGAAAGATTTCTGAGTCACTGACATAGGAGATAAAAGAACAAGTATAGTCCCATAACACTTATTAAAACTAAAAAATAAACAAAAATAAAAAAGTAATGAATTGTAAAATCGACAGATAGTAAAATAGAGAAAAATTAATTCAAAATATAAAAAATGCCGCAGTCCAGAAATATTTCTGTTTCAGTGACCAAGATGAGATCAAAAGAATCCACACTAGAAGGTAAATTATATTTTGAAAAGTAAAAATAAATAAATAAAAATAAACCAATTAAAATCAAAGTTCATTTTTATTGTTGTAAGAAAAAAAGGAAATAAAGGAAAAAATGCCGCAGTATAGAAAGCGTAATTGTTCACTGACAGAGGAAAGAAAAAAATAAGTATAGTTTCATAACACGTTGTTACAATTAAACAAATTTTAAAAAAATGGATTGTAAAACGACACATAGTTAAATATACAAACAAATTGACGTAGTCTTGTAAGATGTGTATTTCACTGACCGAGAAGAGAAGAAAATTAATAACTAATTCAACACTTGAAGGTTAAGTATATATTGAACAGTAAAAATAAATACATAAAAATAAACCAAATTAAATTAACCTTTTTGTTTATTGTAATAAGTAAATAAATAAATAAAAAAGAGTGGGCAATTCCTAAATACATATGTTTGAGAAACAATTGCGGCAATCTAGAAGGAGTTATGTTCACTGACAGAGGAAAGGAAAAGAATAAGTATGATATCATCACATTTAGTAAAACATATGAACACACACACACAAATAAATGGCAAAACTGACAAATTATTAAGTAAACGAAAACATTGTCACAGTTCATAAATCTATTTGATTTAATGGCCGAGAAAATAAGAGATTAAGTAACCGGCACTACACTTTAAGGTTATACATATTTTGAAATGTTAGAATAAGGGAAAGATACACCGAATAAAATAAACCTTTTTGTTAATTCTAGTCAGTAAATAAAATAATAAGATACATAGTAGGGGGTTCTAAAATAAATATCTTGGGTAAAAAAAACAAAAATTGCTGCAATAATAAATAATTTCTTCTTCACTGACCAAAGAGGGGAAATAATAAGTATAGTATGATATAACATATTAAACAATGAAAAATAAACCACAAAAAATGAATTGTAAAATAGACTAAATAGTAAAGTAGATTACATATTTGACGCGGTCTAGAAACATGGCTCTTTCATTGGCCGGCGAAATAATATATTAAGTAACACATACTACACTTCAAGGTTAAGTATATGTTAAGAAAAATGAATATATAGAAATAAACCAAATTAAATTAACCCTTTCTATTATAATAAGTAAGTAAAGAAAGAAGGGAGAGAGAAAGTAATAACGCATTCTTAGGTTTTGCGAGTTTTTGAATAATGTTCGATAAGTAAGGATGGGCGTCATTTTAACCATTTACCAGTGTTGTGTATGAATTATTAATTACAGTGTCGTTAAATAAACATAGTACGAGCCTCAGTAAGATTTATATGAGAAAGGATGTTTCTAACCAAATAACTCTGTTCGGTTTACGGTATTTGTTTTTAATTGTGATATATGCCTTTAATGTGTTTTGTATGAAATACTGAAAGAGTGTATGGCCTAAATGTATGAGTCGAACACATAAATTATCGCTCATCAATTGAAAATTCGTAATTTAAATTAATTTACTCGATGGGATTGATAGGTGCGTGACGCCATTGTAAATCAATGTACAATAGAACGAATTCAGTTCGTAAATTTAACCCTTGAATTCCGGAATGAGTTGAAGTATATGTTTAATAGCTATGAGTAACAACGGGCAATAAAGATTTATACGTAATCCTATATTCTGGATTTATAAATACTATTAATAGGCGTTTATTATTTCAGTTATGAATCATTTATATCATTTATGAAATTATGAGAAGAATGTAATGAAACTATTACGGTGACCATTGTGTGAAGAAGCCCATGTAATGTATTTACAGGTGCTGAATGGAAGAGTGAGTGTAGAAAAAAATTGAGGAAAACGGTGGTGTTATCATCTGTATTGAGTATGTTTTTGTGATAACGATCTAAAATAAATATCTATTGTTAGATGGCGAACACAATCATCACTTTCTTGAAACACGCCCGAGTGATTCAGATGAATAGAGTAGTGAGTTTAGTAGACCATGATTAATGTGGTTATGGTATTACTCTCATCAAAGGTACAAATAAAAAAACGTCTTACCTTTATATATGAATGTATGACTTTATAATTATAATTTGGCATTACATCTATTCAATCACGACTATTATTATGAACATAGTTGAATATTTTCTGGATATACTAATTTGCTTTAGCTATGCGCAGCATTTTTACTTCTCATGAAACCTATTTTACTTGTTTACGTAATAGTTGGACAGCTTTTAAAGATAGTGTGATGAACAATTAAATCAATTAATTTTTTTTGTAAAACGTATTATTGATTTATCTGGAGTATTTTCTGACCATTTTGCATATGAAATAATGTATATTAAACATATTTTACATCCGGGCAACGTCGTGCCATTTCGATGGTTATCAGAGATTTGCATACAAAAAAACAAATATGAGAAACATTGTAAACGTAACACGAATCACTGCATGAAATGTATTTTCTTTGAAGCGCCATGCCTTGCCCTGATTCCCAATTTCTTTTAGGAACCTCAAAAAAAGACTCGCCATAAATGCTCGCCCCCACCAACTTGGCTTTGAATCTTCAAAAGTACATTTTGCAATTCTCCATGCTTAAAAGCCTCAAGCCAATCACTGCTTAGATTCACTCAGCATTCACGAAAAGGCGCCCTTTCGCATCTAAGAGATGTTATTGCATTGTTGCAGTTAAGAAATCAAACGCGGTATTCTTATGCAACGCCGACACGTCCGGGCGAGAACAATGCTTTTCGGAAACTGTCTTTCAAATATTGATAACTCGAGGAATTCGACCCGCGTTATGAATGCCTAAATGGAATGGACTAGGTTTTATTCCCATGCGTATATTTTTTGTTTCCCTTCATGCAATTCATCAACGGAGAAAATCTAAGTAACGCATTACCTGAAAAAATGAATTACTATTCTTTTCAGTTAAACATATTTAGTACCTCTAAAGTTGAATTGCTTTTTTCTAAAATGTAGTCGTCTATCTATCACAGTTATTTTGTAAAAAAAAATGCAAACAAAGCGCTGATTATATATATATATATATATATATATATATATATATATATATATATATATATATATATATACAGGGTGCGTCAGGTATATGAGAACATATTTTCCATTTTATTAAATGATAAAAAAAATCAAACAAAAATATTCTTAATCAAAAACAATTATATAAACATGTAAGCTAAGGTATTGTTTAATAATTTCATTCAATGAAATTCCCCTCTACTTCAATGGCAGCTTCGATTCGAGACCTAAACCGACTGCAAGCGCGCTTGAGATGGTCCTCATCTATGTTGTCCATCACTCTGACAATGGATGCTTTTAGAGAATCTTTAGTGTTGTGGGGGTGTTTATTAACATCTCTCTCCACGACGCCCCACACATAATAATCCAATGGATTCAGGTCTGGAGAGTTTGGAGGCCACAAGTTTGGAGTGATGTGATCATAAAAATGATCCGCCAACCATTCCTGAGTGTTTTGAGCCTTATGTGCTGGTGCAGAGTCTTTTTGAAAGATGTAGGGCATTCCATTTGTTACTCTATCGATCCAGGGCTTAACAACAGTATCCAAGACTTCAATGTAAGCAGCAGAAGTGACTCTTAGTCCTTGCCGAAAGAAGTGTGGTGGCATCACATGTCCTTCGTTGCTAACAACCCCCCAAACCATAACAGTTGCAGGAAATTTTGTATGCATGACTGTTGGAACTTCGGAAGGGTCATTACACAGCCATCTGTCATTCCTTCTGTTTACCTTTATATCTTGATCAAAGTTTTTCTCATCTGAGAAAAACCAAAGCATGCCTTGCTCAACAGGATGTTTCAGTTTGTTTAACAGCCTCTTGGACCTTATCAAACGATTCTCTTTGGTGGTCTCGGACATAAACTGGCCTCTCCTCATCACATAAGACTTGTAACGAAGATTTTCATGAACAGTCCTTCGAATTGTGGCTTCTGAAACATTCAGGTCTTTTGCGATGGACCTCATTGACTTTTGGGGGCTCTCATCAATAATATTCTGAACTTGATGAATAAATTCAAGTGTTCTAATCGTGTCTGACCGTTGGTCGTGCTTTTTACGTTTAGCAACCTGCTTACAATCACCATCATTTTCTTTCTAACTCCCTACGAACTTTATAAACAAAAGAACGGGCGACTTTAAGAGATTGTGCGATTTGTAAATCGCTATGATCTGCCTTTATTGCGACAATTACAGCCTGTCTTTTCATTTGTTCCGTTACATTATTATCTGCCATTTTTCATTATCTGCAAAAAAAGAATAAAAATAATTAATATAACGTAACAATAACGACATTACGCGATGTTCTCATATACCTGATGCACCCTGTATATATATATATATGTGTGTGTGTGTATAAATAAATAAGTATATATATATATATATATATATATATATATATATAGATATATATATATATATATATAGATATATATATATCCCACGAGGCCACTGATTTGACATACATAATGTACATTAATCTACTTGTTGCGTTACAGTTGGACTCGGCCTGATTGGTTAAAAAGCTCGGAATTGGGTTAAAAAGTCATCCGTGTCCGGGAGTCTAACCGTGCGACCGTTTTGGGCAATAATTTTTACATTGAACATTCCGCAAAGATGAAACGTATACGTAAATGGATAATACTACACTAATATGCAGCGTTATATATATATATATATATATATATATATATATATATATATATATATATATATATATATATATATATATATATCTGTACATATATATATATATATTGGTACATTAAAATTAGTACAACATTCGTACCGTCGGTTTCAAGCTCGGAAAATCTTAGCCATCCGGCTCTCTTCAGCTTCTGTCGTCATCTGTTTTTGAAATGTGAAGTCACATGACACTCTCGTTGGGACGCGTTATTTGCTCAGTGTGTTATGTATGTTTGTTTAATTTAAATTTAGTGTAATGAAACTGTTGAGATTTAAAACTGGAGGAGATTTGGAGAGATATAATAATATAAGATTAAAGGGAAAAAATATATGTAATGAAATAAAAAATTAAAATAAAAATGAAATTAAAATTAATATAAAATTTGAATTAAAAAAAAAAAATGAAAAAAAAAAAAAAATAATAATAAAACGATAAAAAAGTTTCTATGTAATTCCCGTAATTAATCGAGCACTCTGCTGGGATTTTTTCTACTATATTACAGAAGTTACACAGCCCCTACCAGGAGTTACAATTAAACCCTGTTAGCCTTGTAGACGAGCACTGTCGGGAAAGATACCAACAGCACGGAAAAAAACAGTTAAACAGGGATTACCACCTATACCCTTGGAAATGGAACTATACACTCTCGGATATTCAACCAAGAATATCTTAACCCGCAAAAACAAAACATACACCAGGATGCTCCTGACAAAAATAGTTAACGTTATAGGAAGAAATGTTGTGGAAAGTGTTGAATACAGAACAGGGCAAACAGGAAAAAAACTACTACGGGTTAAAATCTGGTATATACCCGCCAAAAGTTTAGGTCTTAGACAAAGACCTACTCAATATTACTCACGACCTAGTTTTTACAAACAATCACACTCCATTTCAGAAGACACTTACCGCCGACATAAAAAAATTGAAAAGAGAAAATAGCGCACTTATATTCTCCGATAAAACTAAAAATATGTATAAAATGACCTAAAAGAAAAAAACAGACCTAATCATTAGCTCCATTACCGATACATATCAATTAGCCAAGGCAGATACATATAAGTCCATTAATAATGATACTGCTGAAATTGCTACTAGACTAGGTGTCGAATATAGCATTAATTACTTAGATAAGAGGAAGGCCTTTATTACCTTTTTAGTCTACAGGAGGGTTTATTTGTGAAGTTTTCTTTGTGGTCTTTTAAGACCACAAAGAAAACTTCACACATAAACCCTCCTGTGGACTTATCAATACAGCTTAAAGCGAACTAGGACTAGCAAGCAAATCTATTGTTAAAAATATAGTTAATAAAATAAAGGAAAACACAAACCTAAGTCTGTGGGGCAATACTAACTTAGTCCTAAATTGGTTCCATAACATACAAGAAAAACACAGATGCAAATTCACACAATTAGACATAGTAGACCTCTACCCATCCATTACAAAATACACCCTAAATAAGGTCTTAACATTTGCACTTTCACACACAAACATCAGTCAACTAGAAAGGGACACACTACTACAAGCAAGACAAACCATTCTCTTCTTCGAGAGAAGGGCTTGGCTTAAAAAATCAAACCCAGATGACCCATTTGATGTTGCAATGGAGGCCTACGACAATGCAGACATCTGCGACTTAGTCGGCTTGCTTAATTAGATACACTCCATAGAAAATGTCCAGACCATTTATTTGGTCTCTATAGATATGGCGGAAACACATTAGATAGATTTAGAAAAAAATTAACAAACACCTTCCATAATCGCGGTTTCAAAATCAGGATTAAAACAAATTTAGACCAAGTAAACTTCCTAGATACCACACTTAACATTAAAAACAATACACACAAACCTTTCCACAAACCCAATGAAACACTCCAATACATACACAATGGAACCTGCCACCCCCTACCATCTTTAAAAATTTAGTCAATTATATTAGCCAAAGGATTTCAAACCTCTCATCCAGTCACGAAATGTTCAACCAAGCAGCACCATATTTCAACAAAGCGCTCCGCGACAGCGGGTTCAGAGAAGAGATCTCATACACCCCCACCCGAGACCAACCACGGAGGACCCACAATAGAAGAAGATCGGTGATCTGTTTTTCACCACCCTATGCCACCAATACCAAGACAAAGGTAGACCAACTTTTCCTCAAATTACTCGACAAACACTTTCCACCCACAAGTGAACTATACACACCTTTTAACAGAAATTCTGTAAAGGTCAGCTATTCCACTGCCCCTTCAATAAGAAAAATTATCTCTGCGGAACCCAAAGCAATTACAAACGCAGGCGCTCATGCCAAGACAAAAATAACTGCCCCCTAGAGGGAAATTGTAAAATCGATTCAATCATATATCAAGAAACCGTCACTAACCAGAATACCAGTAGTGCAGAAAAATACATTGGGATGACGAAGGGAAACTTCAAACAAAGATTATACGCACACAGAAACTCCTTCAGATACAAACACAAGGCAAATACGGCACTCGCGACACGAATATAGCAACTTAAAGTAGAAAATACACCCTTCACTATCAAATGGAAAGTAATTGAGAAAAAAAACATCCTTCTCTCCAGCCATAAACAGATGTCCTCTATGTGACGCTGAAAAATATCACATTTCAAGGGCCATCATTGATCCGAATACAGCCTGTTTGAATATCCGCCATGAAATCTTGAAGGGATGTATCCACAAGAGACAAGCTCTACTCATAAACTGGACTGCCCGATTCACATAATGTTTAGCTACTCTCCCTACTTCCCATCATTACTAATATAAACTAATTAATAAATACGAACAACCACCTAATCAGCCCATATCCACATACATTTCAAGAGCAAAAACGTCGACTTTCACAAAAATATTTAATTTATTTAACAGTAATAGCTGATTTTTAAAAATCCATTTTAACACCTGAAACCTTTATTTTCCAACTAAGTTACCTCCCTTAGATCCAACAATTTCTATATTAATATTAAAATTACTCCGGACTGTCTAAAAGAATTTTAACACGAGTTCAACTAACGGTTTTTCCTTTCAGAACGCACACCTTCAACCCCCCCCCCAAAAAAAAAATAAATAAATAAATAAATAACGGCTATTTATACAAATTCAGAAAATTGACTCACAGGAATTACATAGACACTTTTTTTATCTTTTTGTTTTTTTCTTTTTTCTTTTTTTTATTTTTTTATTTATTTTTTATTCGTTTATTTCTTTGTTTTAATTTCAAATTTAATTTTAATTTTAATTTTAATTTTAATTTTAATTTTATTTTCATTTTTATTTTTATTTTTGTTTTTTATGTTATTATATATATATTTTTCCCTTTTGAGCTTATATAATTATATCTCTCCAAATCTCCTCCAGTTTTAAATCTCAACAGTTTCATTACACTAAATTTAAATTCAAACAAATATACATAACACACAGAGCAAATAATGCGTCCCAACGAGAGTGTCATCTGACTTCACATTTCCAAAACAGATGACAACAGAAGCGGAAGAGAGCCGGATGGCTAAGATTTTCCGATCTTGAAACCGACGGTACGAATGGTGTACTAATTTTTCTGTACCAAAATAAATAAATATTATGCTCTTAATTGTTAACTTTAATTCTTAAGTAATCGAGCACTCTGCTGGGATTTCTCCTACTATATTACAAAGAAGTTATATATATATATTTATTTATATATATATATATATATATATATATATATATATATATATATATATATATATATATATATATTAAGATCAAATGCACGATACATCATAAATTAAATTCCGTCATCACGACTAAACAGTGTGTCTAGATATTGTGAGTTTTTTAGACTCCGAGATCAAACACATTACAAATGGTAGAATAACCTACACATTTTAGTTAAAATTGAAACAAAAAATACCAATCAACCCATATTCTTTTTTGTATTTTTTAATATCTCATTGTTGATTAAAGGCGAGAGGATGTACTCCACATTAATACAGTGGGAGAACGTTCTATAATGTGGCATTAGTTGAATTAAATTACATTACGTCTAAAATCTTTACCTCTTCTGTGAAGGATGACTTGACGTTTCGCTTGTATCCTCACATATACTTCCAACACTGGCCACCTTATAAGCATTTTCATTCTTTTTTTCACTTATATAATTTTCCCGTCATAAATAAAGTTACAAGTTGCGTTTCCTCTATATAAAAATACAGCGCCAACTCAGACTCTAAAGATACTGTTCTAAACCCTTTGATTAAAATCAAATACACTTACCCAATTACTTTTCGTAATGTAACTGTACAACATATTTGGTTATTAGAGCTCATTTCCATCTCTAAATTAAAACTACAATAAAATAAAGGTGTCCAGTCTGAAAACAGATCCATAAGATTGAATTTTTCATATTTGATCAAAACGATATTTACTATTCAGGTACTAACATAATGGGATTCCATAGTATATATGTTTATGCGAGTTAATATCCAGAATTTGAGAATAGTTTACTAACAAGCAAACAGCGATGAAATTAAAAGTGTTTCCATCAATGCATGTATACGAGACGAACACCCGTCACAAGTCGATTTCATTTTTGTGAATATCAATGCTTTTTTAATTAGTTATTATAACTTCTATTCATGTAATAATTTGGTCAGCAGTCAAGTTCAGAATAACGATGTGCTCAATACATTTTTTCAATTAAAAGGTCAGCTCAATATCGTGTTGTTTATTGAAGGCATTCACCTGAATTACCCGGTATAGAGTTGACAAACGGTGGAGTTATATGCGAGATGAAGCGAATGTAAAAATACGGAACTTACAATAGATGAACTAGTACAACTCAATAGGCCTTAAACAAACTGATACAAAAGCATTTTCTTTTAACCATAATAGATTACGTTTATTTCAAATAGCAAACATCAATAACAGTTTTCATCATATAATACATCTACAAGTATATATTTCTATTCTAAACACGAGAATCGTGTTTTTCTGTTGTTGAGTTCCGGACATGTATTTCGGGATCTTAATGTGCATCGATGTGACTGACTTGGATTCTCCAGCAATACAGACGCAGCTGGTAATTCAACGCATAGTTTCTCAATAGCGCACACCCTCTCAATGACTGCTATATTCCAAACCTGATTGTGTGAACCAGCAAACCTCACATCTAGACCTATTTTGACCTCACTGCCCGAGGCTTGTGCAGCGAATGCCAATAAACGGTTCGGGTACGCCGATCACCTTGTGGTAATTATTGATATCACCCTAAAATGTGGTCCCAAGGGTGTGGAGCCGTTGCTTAAAAAGACGATATACTTCAAGCGACTAAGTGTGAATCCATCAGATATGACATCACAGTCTGCCCATGAAGTGAAAAATGTAACCCCCTGCTGATTAGTGCACAGATGGGTTAACCGGATAGGTCAAAACCAGCATTTAAGCCCATTACTCTATGCAAAAATTCCTCAGCAAGCCCCACTCATCATAATGGTTCACCGCAAACTGTGAAGCCGCTATTGCTCGGAGGCAGCAAGCACTTCGAATATTAAACCGGCACAATACAACTACACATAGACAGCTCCTTATAGTGTTTATAACTACTGTAATACTGTAATAGAATAAGTAAAGAGAAGGTATACATAGATGACTGGAAAATGCATTAAGTCACAGAAACAAAGTACTTGCGATTTCTGGAATATCTTCAATAGTGTGGTGAATAATAGGGAATCAACAATTCCCCCACTATCCAAGCATAATTAAACCATGTGTACGGTAACGGTCAAGGCTGGACTACTTGTCCAGCGTTTCGCCTAAAACTGCACTTTAGATTCCACAAATCACCTTCCCCTAAATTTTCCATTGCAGACTGACGCCACTACAGATGACCTGTCGATCACCCAATGTTCATAACCCCATGTCGTGACCATCATAAACTACTTAACACTTCCAAAGAATTTGGGCCTGATGTTATACACGTAATAGTAATAAGGAAACGTTCTGCAGAAGTAGCCGCTGTCCTCTCCAACCTCTACACATAATGCCTTGCCTAATCTTGCTTCCTGGTAGCTAGCAATTTTTTTCGGTGGTACTAGTCTTCAAGAATTCTGGAGATATAACTGATCCTCAAAATAATAGCCTAATCAGTCTACACCTGCTCTTTGCAAACACCTTTGAATCTATGATCAATTTAGAGATAAGCAGTCACCTATTTAATGCTACGCATCATTTTGGTGGTTTAATTTTGATATACATACAGTCATTTCTGAACGTATATTTCATACACTGGTCAAGGCAGTTGAATCTAGGGTGGTAGCGCTTGCTATATCCTAATTCCTTGACACTTTATGGCATGAACATATTCTCATGAAAAATCATTCATATGGGGTTACTAGACATACACCTACTAAAAGTAAATATTTCCAATCTAACAAAATAATCCAGGTTGCTCTTGATGCCCGTTCATCCAAACTACATTTTATAAATAGAGGTGCCCCTCAGGGATCCATCGTTGGACATTTTATTGTTCCTGATGTTCATAAACGACCTCCCCTATGGCATTGTGGCTGAGATTAGTATATCTTCTGACGACACCACGCTCTATTATCGTCATGTGGGTAAAAACGGGCGTGCCCACATTCGAGACAATGGCTGAATCTTTAGAAAGTGACATCCAGTCTGTAGTGAAATTGAGGCATAAATGTGTGGGTACATTTAATGTTGCTATAACAAAGCTCATTTCCTTAAACACCAACAAAAACCACTTGAACTATCGATTGCCATGGCAAATCACACTTTACCTTAGAGTCAAACGTGTCCCCTCTCTAGCCTAACATTCACAAATAACATGAATTAGAACAAATACAAATAACACATTGGCCTTATAATTACAATATTTTCTAATAAAAATGCAATATTCTAAATTTAAAAATGATACAAAACTTTTACGATCGCTAATGTTATTAAGTACAAATATTTTAATTCTAAAATATGTTAATAAGTATGAACTAAACTGGCAGGATATGTATATGTGTTGTGTATTTGTTTCAATATATTTACTATAAAAAGTAATTTCTTTGTGTGAAACATTAATAAAGGTATTTCGGCATATTTACAAGTAGCCGTAATCGTCAGCAGCAGCTAATTGAAATATTATTTTTTCATTATGAACAAAATATCAATTGTTTTGCAAAGTGATCGTAATTATAAAAGTGAATACGAGTTGAGAAGTAATGTAAATTTCAACGACACAGGTGCACTCAACTATACATAGTGTGTTTTAAAAAAGTGCATGATAACTTTGGGATTATTTGCATACATGTCCGGAAACATTTCATTTCGAATAATAGGTTATTGAAATATATATTGACCAACATTATTTTTGTAATCATCTAACACGTACAAAGACTGAGGGAAGGCATTTTAATATCTACATATGTAATATACATTCACTATTTCTATTATAAGATTACTAATTGATTAGAGTTGCAACTGACAGCAAGAAAATAGTTGACAAACCCAAAAGCCGTGATATGTATCGGCAACATGGGGGATACGCTCGTCATCTTACGAATATTAGACATTCTTATCTCAGGTAAAAAATAAAATACCATAAATATAAATACATACATATAACCAGCACACAGCAAATTCCACGAAGAGGCAGAGAATGACATGAGACTAGTAGTAAGTTGTTTCTACAAAAAGAATCGCAACTCAAATGCGGTTCATTTACACATACAGAACACGACCCCTAAATCTTTGAATTGATTTTCAAAACATCTTATATAAATACAACTACCAATATATATATATATATATATATATATATATATATATATATATATATATATATATATATATATATATACAGGGTCGGTCAGCTAAATTGGTACTTTTTTTATTTTTACAAAATTCACAATTTAAAGGATTAAATATGGAAAGATATAATTTTAACATTTATTGATTTCATTATTACAGTCTATTGAACAACATTATTTAACATGAGCACCCTTTGCGTCAATTATTTAGGAACTGATTTGACGAAACCGTGAACAGCTGCTGTTTATTTTATTGGGATCGAGATTGCGAAATGTTCGTTGAATGACTGTCTTCAATGAGTTTATATTTGGGTGTGAATTGACATTAGTCTGTCCCTCGACAACACCGAATAGATAATAGTCGCAAACATTTAGATCTGGAGAGCTACTGGGCTAAATATCCTTCGTAATTAGCAAGGGGATATTCTCCTTCATGGAATCTTGGACTTTCTTTGATCCATGCGCTGGTGCCGAGTCTTGGATTAACATGACTTTCGTAGGGTCGTAGTTTCTACGGATCCAAGACAATACAACATTATTAAGAATGTTCAAATACTCCGCTCTGTTGATTTTAAGACGCGCTTCGATGAAATGAGCAGGCATCACCTTTCCATCATTTGCCACGGCTGCAAAAACCATCACAGAAGCAGGATGTTTGCTCTGCATCACGGGAGGAACTTCCGAAGCGTCACAGGCAATCACACGTGTGTTCTGGCGATTTTGAACCTGAGTCACAATGTACTTTATCTCATCAACAAAAATGTGCACATGTCCTCCTTTGTATTTCAGATGGTTGATAAGCTTTTGAACGGGCAGTGAGGTGATTACGGTGTCTCCTAACGTAGGACTTCATCCCAAGGTATTCGTTGATTGCTATGCTGATAGTTCTGCGACTCACATTGCACTTCATTGCCAGTTTCGACATACCCTGACTTGGGGCTGCCTTTATCGACCTTTTTAGTTGTAGGGAACATAAAGGGGGCTTACCTGCAAAACGTCCTCGTGTTTGTCTGTCCTGTGCGCTGCGGATGATAGAAAGGAATCCAACATGGCGTCCATGAACCTTTATTACATTCGGTTAACGCAGAGTCTCGCAAAGTCTCGTTGCACGCATGCAAATTAGGTGTGCCTCAGTATAATAAAAGCGAGTCTCGTACCGTCTCATTCGACTCGGTGCGAAGCAAGTGCACGTGTAACGAACGGTGAGAGCTGCTTTGGAAGTTGACAGAGTGATTTGCGACCTTCGTTATTACTACAAGCTATCTCGGCGATGGACACATTCGACTTGAGATTAATACCTGAGTACGACGGCCCCCCTCCGTACCCTCTGTAATCGAGTGGTGGGAGAAAGCCGTACGCGTCTGCAGACTTTGCAAGATAAAGGGTCCTGCACTGGTCATCCCGCTGAGGCTGACCAAAGTAGCATAGCGGGTGTATCAGCAGCTCGGAGACGAACCAGGCCTGGAGGAAGTAAGGCAGGTGCTATACACAGCCTTTGCTGTGGACCTTTTCGTCGCCTGGAGGCAGTTCACCAAACGGCGGCTTGGGCTAGATGAGACTGTGGACGTCTACCTAGACGATTTGAGGAGGCTAGCCGCGCCGTTTGGTGGAACAAGCGAGCGAATACTGGGATGCGCTTTTCTGACTGGACTCCTAGACGGCGCCAGCATCATGCTGCGAGCTCTGTCCAGACTCAGTGAGATTGGGCTTCACGAGTTGTTGGCCAGAGCCCGAAACATTTTGAAAGAGGACACAGAGCCGGTTTCGGCAGCTGCGGAAGCTTCTTTACCACCTACAGAAGACGTGAGATGCTACAAATGTGGCGGGCCGAATCATTTTTCAAAAGACTGTCGAACCCGAAGCGGTGCAAAGGACGCGCCCGATCGGAGAACGTTAAAACGCGTGTGTTGCTACCGGTGCAACAAGCTGAGTCACGTGGCAAGAGGTTGTCCGGAAAACGGGCAAGGGGAGTAAGCTATAGCGCAAGTCTTCTCCCCAGATTGTCGCCAAATAAGGCGCTACCCACAGTGTACGTGCGCGTAAACGGGCGTAAGCGCTTCGCGCTCGTCCACACCGGGTGCATGCAGACCCTCGTGCGCAAAGCATGCTGTGACGCATGGAATAAGGAAAAGAACCCGGTATTGACGGTTGGCGGTTGCTCGATTGCCCTTTGTGGCGTTAGAATCATTCGCGCAGGTGTCGGCGATGGGCCCACAGTAACCGTACGAGCCTTGGTTGTAAACGGTGACCTGCTCGGTTACGACCTGCTCCTGGGAATGGACGTCATCAAGGAATTGGGTGGTGTACGCATTGATGGTTAGGGTAGAGCACATTTCGCAAAAGCGGGCCTTGCTCTGAGTGCAGCTATGAAGCTGGAACAGCCTGATTTTTCTACGGAATTCGACCAGCGCACGAAGTCCTGGACAGCCTCCTGGAAGTAGTCGGAGGAGCAGCCACCCGAGAAATTATGCAATAAGTGCCAAAATACAAAATTCCCTCCGGAGCTCGTGCAGAATACGACAAGGAACTACAAACTTGGATTAGAAATGGATGGCTAGTTCCTTATTCAGAGAAGGAAGTGGGTCCCCCAAAGTGCCTGATCCCGTTAATGGGGTTATCCAACAGAATAAGCAGAAGGTGAGGCCCGTGCTCGACTATCGAGAATTGAATGAGCACGTGGACCCTTTTACAGCTCGCGCGGACGTATGCACTGAAAAGTTGAGGGAATGGCGGCAAGCGGGATCTAATGTATATGTACTGAATCTTCACAAAGCATACCTTCAAGTGCGTGTACACAGATCATATGGCCCTATCAAACGGTGCTCATCAAGGGGAAAAGGTATTGCCTTACCCGCATGGGATTTGGACTAAATGTGGCGCCATCGATTATGCAAATGATTGTTGACGCCATTCTGACTAAGGATCAGCTCATTCAGCGGGCAATGTCTGCATATATTGATGACGTTTACGTGGACAAGGAAATTGTATCTGCGGGCGCGTGAGGGAGCATCACTACAACTTTGGCCTTCTCAGCAAGGAACCGGAAAGGCTACGGGATGGCGCACGGGTACTTAGTTTGACGGTCTGGGAGGAAGATGACGTTCTGTATTGGAAACGAGGAAATGAAACCCCGGACATACCTTGTATTTTTACACGACGAAACGTATTTTCCTTGTGCGGAAAGTTTGTTTGACACCTTCCTGTGGGCGACTGGCTTCGTGTTGCGGTGGCATTTATTAAGCGAAGAGCCTCCGACGTCACTACTGGATGGGATGACGATCTCATGACGTCCCGCTCAATACAATGCTCAAGGAGGTCCTCACCAGCGTGCACAAGGAAGACCCAGCGACGGCCAGAACCTTAGTATGTGGGTTGATGCAAGCTCTCTCGCCATTGGCGTATCGGTAGTCCATGATGGAACGGTGGTGGAAGACGCTTGCTGGTTACGCCCAGAAAAGGACTCCCAGCACATACACCTGGCAGAACTTGATGCAGTTATCAAGGGGATAAACTTGGCAATCCTTTCGAAGACGACCACCCTGCGACTATTCACGGATTCTGCTTGCGTCCATCAGTGGATTTCAGATACTCTCACCGGGAGGGCCAGACTACGAACCAAAGCCACGAGCGAGATGCTCATCCGACGGCGGCTCGACACGATCATGAAGCTGGTGAACGAATATGCGCTGTCAATAGAGGTGTTTCTGGTAAAATCCAGTCTGAACAAAGCAGATTGTTTTACGAGAGTACCTCAAAGATGGCTTGATGCCGTAAGAAAAACCATTGAACCCATGCAGCCCGCCTGCGCCGCTTCCGTGAGCCGCGTTCGATCTAATCACATCAAAGAAGTCCACCAACAAACCGGGCACCCTAAGGTCAAGCGGACCCTATATTTCGCTAAGTTGGTTTAACCAGGAGTACAGAAGGCAGACGTCAGGAAAGTGGTCAAAGATTGTGTAGCATGCCAATCCATTGATCCAGCACCCGTTCGCTGGGAGAAAAGAAAAGCTGGGAGTGGAAAGCCATTGGAGCCGGCTGGCGATGTATATTACTCACCAAACCGGCGAGTATTTCCGGACTCTCATTGATTGCGGTCCATCCAGGTTTGCGATATGGCGCATGCTGCGCCGGCAAGATGCAGCCATCATCGTCCGTCAGTTAAACAGTATTTTTTGAACGTGCCCCCCCAACGGAGATATTAACCGACAATGGCGCTGCATTCACAAGTAAGCAGTTCGGAAAGTTTGCTGATGGCTGGGGAACGCCTGAGGCTTCGATGCGCCCACGTACCGAGTCGAAATGGAGTCATCGAACTGAATAACAGAACCGTCAAAACCATCGCAGCCAAGACGGACTTCACGGTATTTGAGGCAGTCTACCTGTATAACGTAACCCCAAAAGATAATGTTTCACCCTCTACAGCGCCGGCTGACACCTTGCACAGGTATCACGTCAGGGTGAAAGGCATAGAGACTAACCCGCTGCCCGAACTGGAAGTAACCAAAGAGAAACTGAAATAAGGGGAGGTCGTCTGGATTAAGAACCTGCGCGGAAAGTGTACGGCGAAATACGGTAATCAGCCCTTAGGCAGTGCGAGTCGACGGTATCACCTGTCACGTTAGAGACATACGGTTAGCAACGCAACCATCACTGGACGACTAGAGCGAGTTAGAGTCAGAACAGCGAGGCATCGCTCTGGCTTGCAGCAGCCCCATCGGACAGTGACTCAGATATCAGCAGTATCCCAGCGGACGCGATGTTTCTCGACCCTCAGACCGCGGACGAGAGCACAAGCGAAGATGAGGCTTGCGTTGTCCTCCTCCGAACAAGCACCCGGCGAAGGCGATCGATGACGCTCTGTGATCATGAGATCAAGGGTGGGAGTGTAAGGAACATGAAGGGGGCTTACCTGCGAAACGTCCTTGTGTTTGTCTTTCTTATGCGCTGCGGATGAAAGAAAGGAATCCGACATGGCGTCCATGAACTTTTATTACATACGGTTCACGCAGAGTCTCGCAAAGTCTCGTTGCACGCATGCAAATTAGGTGTGCCTCAGTATAATAAAAGCGGGGCTCGTACAGTCTTATTCGACTCGGTGCGAAGCAAGTGCACGTGTAACGAACGGTGAGAGCTGCTTTAGAAGTTTACAGAGTGATTTGCGACTTTCGTTATTACTACATTAGTCCCACTAGCAAAATGTTTGTGCGTTTTCGATCATTACGAGTAATGTGCCGACTTCTCTCAACCTTACACTCGGCATCAACATTGGCCACAACCCGATAGACAGTCGTTTTTGCATTGCCAGTGCTCTTAACAATGTCCGAAGGAGAACTCCCGGCTCGTCTCATTTCGCATACAGTTATTCTTCGTGCTAATTCCACCATAGTGAAACAAAGTTGAGTAAATATAAGTATGCTTGCTTGCAATGAAGTTTTTAAGGATCCTTAGTAAAAAAAAACCGTAATCATATGATCAAAAGTAAAAAAAAACAATATTAGCATTTTAAATTAGTTCCAATTTAACTGCCCGACGCTATATATATATATATATATATATATATATATATATATATATATATGTGTGTGTGTGTGTGTGTGTGTGTGTGTGTGTGTGAGGAAAAAGAAACAATGTTTCGGACAGAATTTTAAAATACAAATGGAATAAAGGATTAGCAATTCAACAACTAGCAAAAATAAACTCAAAAACTCATTTTGTATAGTTCTCCGAAATATTTCAATCGTATATTACGACCATTCTCAATCGGTTGGTGTACTTTAATTAAAAACGGAAAAGTTTTCAAATCTATACAAAGAATGCGTTTGGAAGAAATAGTCACATGCAACAAACAACAAAGAGGGAGAAAGACAGCGCTAAATGTTAAAAAAAGGGAAAAAGACGAAGAAGAAGAAGAAGAAAACTGTGTACAGTATCTTTCCATGGATATAGGGGTGGTAACACTCACTTAAGTGATGCGTACAAAATGCCATACCCGTTTCTTTGAGGGTCCCGGTAGCATGAGACAAAACACAACGTTAGTGACAAGGTCGTGCTCTAGAAACTCTGTTTCTATATTCGTTACCCCCAGTTTGATATACACACACATATATATATATATATATATATATATATATATATAATTAAATATTTCTTTGTTAGAAAAAGTATTTTGGCATTATTGTTATTTTTCTTAGTCTTACGAAGACACCTCTTTCTTTACCTTGACGGCGGTTGTTTTTCGACTGTTCGCAACGTACGTTATTTTCACGAAAACCATGCATAGTGATTTACCTAGCAACCTAGAGGGAAACACGACAATAAGTTCTGTAGCAGTCTAATCCCGGAATCTAGGGAAGGCTTGTGATCCCCACGCCAGTTGTTGACGGCAATTCTGCCGTGGTGTGGGTACCTCTCTTCGGGGCTGACCCATGCCAAGTGTTTCTCTATATCCTCTTGACTCGATATCTGCTACGTAGCGCTCTTTCTTCCTTTGTTTAAAACCGCCGTTTTAATTTCTGACTTGGCAACCTGGGTACCTTCTTCTACTGCCGTCGTTCACCTGACTTTTTTAAAGGTTACCCAGAATTTTTTACGACGTCATACTCCGAAATGAACTCGTCGACCTCCCACATCTGGGCTCGTTCAAAGGTCACCGATTCATTTCCGTTGATCTTTTAGCATAATTGGCAATCTACTTAGTCTTTGACTTTCTTCATGATTGCGGGGTCATGACTTTAGTCCCACAGTGACGTCTTATGCGTTATTACTTAACAGTTATCCATCATTATTTTACACTGCAACACGCAATTTTAACAAATTGTATAAAGAAACCAACTAAATTTCTCTACAAAATCAATGAAAACAACTTAAAACCCCGACATTAAATAATATGATGCCTAATTAAGATATAATTATGGTATCTTACTCCACTGTACCAACTATTGAACATAGTATTAAAGTGTAATTTCGCTTATTAATATACGTTGATATATGTTTCCGGAACACGATTCGAATACTTGTAATCCTTATTAATTATAATGTGAAGGTGTTAAATTTAATATGCACTCTCTAATTGATATACACTTTAACTTATTAAGCTTATGTTGAACTTCTAATGTCAATTTTTATTTTCTTCAATACATATGTATTGATCTTACAAATGAGAATTCAAGAATTATTTTAGTTTATCAACTGATATATTCCCTAACACACACACACATTGTGTATACAATATGGTAAACACGGAGATACAAAATCGAGAGTCGGGTGAGCATCTATGTATGTATATGTGTCTGTATATATAAATATAGTTGTGTGTGTATACCGTTGTATAACACAGTGCGAGAACATAAACGGTTGTTATGTTTTACCCGAATGTTGGAAAACCAGAATTGTCTGAGATGAAAGACACCCGCTTGCTAATTAGTAGGAGACTAGCCGCTAGATTTTCCTATCATAAAACATAACTGGGTTATCAAATATAATTTAACGTGGATTTAATGGTAACATTATAGGCGTCTAATCAAGGAATTCGAATTAAGTGATGACATTATTTTGGTTGACTGAATCGAGAGAGTATAATGGCTTTACTTCTGTTAGGATCTCGTCCTCAACATTGTAAACAATGTATAAAAATGCCTATTATTTCATTTAAGTTGTAAAATGGCTCAGTGATGTTTAATTTCGAATGATATCGCTACCAAAATATGCGCATATGTAGCTAAAACGTTTGTATAAATAAACGAATGTATAGTAATATATTGATATATGCATAATATATATATATATATATATATATATTATTTTTATTTACACAGATATGTACGAAATCTGCGACACTAGCATGATCAACAGTTATTATGATAGATAGATCAACAGTTATTATGAACTGAGATGTCATCAGCATTCTTTCCAAATATGATCTATGGTTAAGATCGGATTCTAACTCTTCCTGATTAGATCTCAATTCATAATAACTGTTGCCAGTGTCGCAGATTTTGTAGATGTATGTGTAAATAAAAAAAATCATATATAACAGCTCTATTTGATATTGAGCACTTCTTATGAACCCGGTTAAAATTCTTTGAATTACTACCCTGTGGATTTTTTTCCTGGAGTATATATATATATATATATATATATATATATAGTGTGTAGATTTCAATTTTGTGTAGAGAATCTGAATAACAGAGCTCAATGTAATTTAAACAGAGCAAAATAGAATTATAAAAAGAAAAACTATACCCACATTAAGGTTGTACACATAATAACTTATTTCGACCCCTTTAATTAGGTCTCCTCAGATGTATAGACAACCACGTCAAACGTGACGTGTTGTCTATACATCTGAGGAGACCTAATTAAAGGGGTCGAAATAAGTTATTATGTGTACAACCTTAATGTGTGTATAGTTTTTCTTTTTATATATATATATATATATATATATATATATATATATATATATATATATACTAACAGACAAGTCATGGCGTTATGAAAAGAGCTAAACATAGTACTTCACGGTCACACACTAGCTAGCAATAGGTTATAGATTGATAGATTCTGATCCAAAAATCAGCAATCCCCCCCCCCTTATTCTTTAGAAATATCGCTCATGGAATGCGAGGAATACAGAACAAAATAAGGAAATGAAGAGTAACGAGGATGCCGAGAGTAAACCCTTGACCCACTATTGCACATCTGGATACACTACTATTAAAGGTACACTCTCTAGTATGTCGTCGTGATGAGGAGCAGATATGCACACATACATAAAAGTGTACTCATTGATTATATATGTACATATAGAAAACGATATAATCCTGAGTATGTAGAGAGCGATTAATAGAGAAAAAGAGTGCCAGACAGACGGGAAGGCGTTGCGTACTATACATACCAACATTTGTTCACTTACATTTTATTTAAATTAACAATTGATTTACTATAATTTTATTTGAAATAAAATTGGTTTAGAATCGAAACCGCACAATCGATGTTTTAAGTTTGATACTTTCCTATCAGAACAATTCAAATATTTGAAAAAACACTCGCAAGCAAAACCGGATATTCGTATTTGAAGTTTTCAGAGGTTATGTGTCAATCAGTTATTTATATTTGGAATCTCGTAGATATTCGGTACAAATAATCCGGTGTAGAGATTCGAGACAACTTACATTGTTTTCTCCGAATGATTTTATACATATAATATACATATGATAACAATAGGATATATTTGAAGTGTTAAAGTAAATTCGCCCCCATAGCTGCTTTAGCTTTGAGTGTCATTTAGAAGTTTAAACAACTTCACTTGTCTTTCGAAGAACATTTTATACATAGGATTTAAAAGTAAGGAAGTTAGATATATTATATGTTTTAAGAGGTTTATGCGATCATGGTCATCTAAGGATTTCACTTAGAGATTCGAAGACACTTCTATTGTTTTCGCCGGTACATTGTAAATGAGAATACACTTTTTGATTTAAGGTAGATTCTTTAAACTTTTTTTCATAAGAAACACAAAAACATCACACATCTACATTGGGTTTTGTAAATATATATATATATATATATATATATATATATATATATATATATATATATATATATATCAATATATATATATATATATATATAAACTCAATGATTCTGTTTAGTGTCTGTCATACACAAGCATTTAGTGTTATATATATATATATATATATATATATATATATATATATATATATATATATATATATATATTATAACGTTATTTGGATTACATCCGACAAATATTTCCAAATATATCGAACATTTTCAATAAGTGAAGATATATAAAAGCAAACCCAACACTACTCATGTGCATATTATTTGGACTGAGATCTGGTTTAGAATTATAATTATATAGAAGGACGGTACAGAAGAGCAGATGCACTTGGGGAAGGAACAATCGAATCACGGGAACGGTTTTGATAAGTAAAAACATTCGGAAACCGACGAATAAAACACTCTTCTAAACTATAGGATAGACTTAGACAACACTCCTAACATCATTTCTCTCTTGCAGCATTACTCATAAAAAAATCCACATCGTCTCATGATGTGGCTGTGTTCTCACTCTAATTACATTATCAGACAACACATAAAGGGACATGATATAACACCTATTGTTACCATACATATTTACAATACATTAGCTTTTAATCAGATAACAGACATTTATTTTGGCATCCAATGCTATGTTTATAAATATGCATGTGAACAAGCATTTCTTTTTTGTGTGTTAGCTATACTATTTTCGTTACTTTTATTAGCGTTTCTATCTCTTTTCTTACCGAGGGGAAATGAGACGCTCTCTAATCGATTTCTTTCATCAGACTCTGCATAATCGAGTAATTAACATCTAAAATGAAAGAAAATACAAGGCCTACTTAATGTACAATGTGGCGAATGCTAAAAATCTGAGAATGATCCCTTAGTATTTGAAACAGCGAGTCTTGAATTTTCGAACAGACAGCTTGGTTCAATATAAATGACCGCCTGCTAACTAAATAGTTTGTTTTCAAACACACCCACCGACGTCGCTGTTACACCGATACAACAAAATGTTCAATGAAACTAGAAGAGGCACCAAATATCACTACATATGTATCCTTAAAATGTTCTAAGCTACTAATACTGTTGCTACTCCTCCTCCTCCTACTACTACTACTACTACTACTACTGATTCTTTCGTAAACGTTACACATTGCAAAGTAGGTAAAAATATACCCGTACACACAAACACACATAGATGCAAAGGGACATTTCAATAACTACAAACATCTGATATTAAATTAATTGTACATGGATCATCTCCAGTTCTTGTCTGTAAAAATAAAATGTTTTGTATGATGATAAACGCACTGTTGTTCGCTCCTTCAAATTAATCGCCTTCATTAAGAAATAAGCTGAATTTTACATTTACTAAATGGTGACGCTCACCCTTATCAACACCCTAATTATCATCACGCAAAACACCTGATCTTCGCTTAAGACTTTATTACAAAGACTTGTCAAGTACAGATGTAGGGTCAGGTTTGTATTTTCACACTCCAAATCAGTTACGTCGACCTGTCTTTCCAAGTACCTAAAAAAATGACACGTTTAAAAGTATCCCCATCAACCATTTCATATTGCTATTCCAACACATGTCTGTAGGTATACAGCCTGTGTTTTAGATCTAACACATCTTCGTTTTCTGTTATACCTTAATCGCTACTATCCACTCCGCGCCCTATATGCTTATATGTTTTCGCTTTCATCAATGTACTAATTAATCATAATCATTTCTCACATAGAAAAACTATTTGCATAAGTAAAAACTAAATACTATATGTCCACAGTAGTTCGATTGAATTAACTTTTGTTTTTTGCGCGGGTGCTACTTTTAAAACTCCTCTCTGTCTCTCTCTCTCTTTCATTCTCTCTATTTATGTATTTATTTATTATTTTTAATTAAATATTAGCTATATTTACCTACAGACATCGCAATCTTCAGTGTATGAGATGTAACTTGACGTCGGTCGAGGTTCATACACTCGGTTTACAAATCGCCACTGATTCGTAGTCACGTTTCTTTCCCCTCGTTCGACGTCAATTCGCAGGACAATTATCAGGGATTTAAATCAATAAACGCCAAATCTGTGGGCGCGTATAGTGAGCAGTGGAGAGTGAGTCAACAACTACAACAGACGGGGTTGGAATGTTGCTTTTAATTAATAGAATAACTCCTTGTTTATTAATTATCTCAGTATGCACACATCCTACTAAAGAGAGCTATACTCATACTTTTGAAGTAAATATTAAGTATTTTTACATACAGACATCGATGTTTCATGCTTATGCAATCTTCAGTGTATGGGGTGTAAATTCACGTCGGTCGGAGGGCACGACCCCGGTTTGCAAATATATATATATATATATATATATATATATATATATATATATATATATATATAGATATGTATGCATATATACGAGTAAATGTATATGTTCGTCTCTATGTTGAAGTAGACAGTGTATATTTAAAGCTTTTTTGTTATATAAACAATTACATTAAGCGAATGCACTATGTAATAAATTCGACAGCAAGTTCAAAACACGTATGAATGTGTCATATATTTGCCTTTCATTCGAGAAACACAGATTGAGTACCCGTCACTTCTCCTAAAATGATGCGGGAAACGTTCTTATTGGATTTGTCGTGTACATTTTTCTCAACTATTTCCATAAAATATAAAGTACTGTGAATTCAATGAGTTATTGCCTAAGGAAAGGTGATGACTCACAAAAGTGACAATTTAACGGGAGAATTGTTCAAACAAGATACATTGACAAAACAGAATCACCTCCGTTTAATACGTTTCAAAGCTATAAAAAAGCGATAATCGCTTTGTTTCTTCATAGGCAATATATCTTTTAAAGTATGGTTTAAAGAATTATGTTGAGCGTAACCAGTTTGATTTCTGGTAGCAGTTGACACTATTGTCTCCTTCAACTCGCATAAGATGCTTCCGAGTTGCCATAAACTTACATATACATCAACTCTATTTTAAAGTCTGTTCATATAATATTGTAACATTACACACACATTGGTTCTATGTCCATCACTATTTTTCAAAAAAATAGTTGTTGCCACTTTTATATGGGCGTCGGCCGTTGTACTTTCGGGTCTGTTTAATTATATTGTGTTGTAATAAGCACCCTTCTGCGTATTCGACCTGACTCTATCATTTAATCAACTAAAGTTCATTACCCACTTTCAGGGCCGGCCTTTTTATACATCTGATTTATTTATTTTTTTAAGTTTCTTAGAATGGGATAAGACGGACGTGAATGACCTAACAGATGATTTGTTTGGTATCATATCAAATTTTGCGGGTCAATTGCATTTGTGTGGACTTATCTAATTACAAAATGTAGTAAATTTCACTTTAAACCGAGCTACGTATAACATTAGATTTGTATTCAATCAATCATATACACAAACATTGTTTACAATAATATTTTTTGCGTAAGCTTAACATAAAATAAACATCCTTTATATGCTGACAAAGAAAACAAATCAAGTCAACAGAGTTTGAACTAACAATCTCTTGATGTAATTAATTTGAAAATATCTATTAAACCACACCTTCATCTACTTATCCTTTCTAAAGCTTTAATTAAATGACTCAGTTCGGAAACACAGACACCTTAAAGCTGAAGAGTACATATGCAAAATCCTTTAAAAAATTGCAACTAAGATTATTAAAACTACTATCACACATATACATACCGTGTCTGTAAAGTTAATAATTTGAGTCTAACAAATAGAATTGATGGCCATTTAAGAAAAATAAAGATGCAGCTGTGAATTGTGCTAACATATTTGGTAGAAACCTAGCAAATAATATAGGGAAGTAAGTTTAATGAAAAATTGTTTTAATGGTTCTGCAGTATTATTTTGTTGACAAATCGAATTTAGTTCAATAATCACGCACACACCTATCAGGTATGTTTGCCCATTATATAATTATAGACTATTTTTATAAGATATTTATTCAATGCTATGATCTGAAAATCGCTTTGATTGAAAGGTAACACTATTTACAGTTCCGCCATGTGAGGAAACACGTGCACGCCTGGTGTAGTAGTTGATGCAAATAGATCGTATAGGCGATCGTCCTCCTGTAAAAGGGTTGTGGTATTGTTCCTTGTTATATATATATATATATATATATATATATATATATATATATATATATATATATATATATATATATATATATATATATATATACAGGGTTGCCCAAAAGTAGGTTTACAGTTATTAAACTATGTGTTATATGGTTGAAGTTACTTGCTTATACTAAGCAATATAAAATACTCTTCAGAGTATTGAGCACCACCACATTATGCGTCTAAAGTAAGGGACTACCTTAACCAAGTTTTTCCACAGCGTTGGTTCGGAAGAAGGGGCAGCATCGATTAGCCACCACGTTCACCTGACCTGACACCAATGGATTTCTTTTTTTGGGTGTTGTTAAGAACAAGGTTTATGAGAAGAAACCAAAAACAATAAATGATTTAAAAGATTACATTCATGTCGCATTCACAGAAATTGATGAAGATCGGAATTTGTGTCGCACTGTGTGTCAGAGTGTCCTGGAGAGATTTAAAGAATGTTGCAATGTTGAAGGAGGACATTTTGAGAATCTGAGAGATTAAATTGTTTGCTATTATGTTAACAGGTATAATGAATTCCCCGCTGTTCTGGTGTAGTATTTCAAATAAATATTTAACCTATTTAAAGTTTTTCGAATAACCTAGTTAAAAAACTTCAAATATTAAATGATAACTGTAAACCTACTTTTGGGCCACCCTGTATATATATATATATATATATATATATATATATATATATATATATATATATATATATATATATGTGTGTGTGTGTATATATATATATGTATATATATATGTATATATATATATATATATTTATATATATATATATGTATATATATATATATATATATATATATATATATATATATATATATATATATATATATATATATATATATGTGTGTTGGATAATGGCCCGGACGCATGTTGACTGGGCGAATGTGTGATGGATCGTATGTTTGGCTTGCGCAATTTATTGTGGGTGGACTCGTACAGTCAAGTACAAAATAAAACTTGTTCTCACTGTCGGAGCACATAAGCGTTGACAGGGCCACCACGTTTGACGAAACCGCAAGTAAAGGGTCAAAATGCACCTGTTCATAAGGTTTCTGTAACGTCATGGATTTATGTGTTGGAAACTGAATTTCGCCAGTCTAGGTTTTTGGAAGCCAGCTGAACAAACGCATTTCTTTATGTGGTGCGCAAATGAAACAGGGGATGTATTTCCCTAAAAGAATACAGATGTGATACAATTCCTTCCTCCACCTCCTCCTAAGGACTTAATGAACCATAGATAGCAAGGAATTAACTACGATAAAAGTGGTAAATTGATATCTCTCTTCGTTAGTAAACAAATTCGAAGAGCGACAGAAAATTGACGCCTAAATAAAAGTAATCACATTTAAAAGAGAGAGTTCGCCTTATCTGGCGCTGTGTATGAGAATCTTTGGTACAACCCAATACAACGATGATGATACTGGTGACGCGCAGTATGCGAGTATGAGGGCGGAGGATGACGGACACGTTCCAGCAGCAGAACACACCGTTGCTGCGAGGATCGACAACAACAACAACAATGATAATGACACTAGACGGGTTGTTTGCGTTTGTGAGGGTTGACTGTATAAACTTGGTAAGAATATCGAGCCCCCGAAGTTTAACGTACAGTAGGCAGCCTAAACGTTATATATGTATACATATATATATATATATATATGTGTATATATATATATATATATATATATATATATATATATATATATATATATATAAACATATTTATACGAATAATGATGCGATGAAAATTATACACTTGGCATAGTGTACATGTATATTAACGCAAGTGTTCAAACAAATAATACTAATGAAAAATTACCTGTAGGGTAAGGGTTTTAAAACATAACACTACTATCGTCAGTAGGTCTGCCCAATAACAAGTGAATATTAATTAATCATTTTAGGTTTTATTTTGAAATACAAAAGTGAAAATTAAAGAAAAATAAAGGGATTGTGGGGGTACTAACGAATTCTTAACAATAAACATAAAAGAACAAGTAACAATACGCCAATGACCAACACAAAAAAGTAAGAAAGCCAGCACTCAAAAATACATATAAACATTACAATGTATTCAACGTGGTTCAATTAAAGTGTGTAAATTCCTCAATGAAAAACTTGAGGTTTGGGCACAGTAAAATGTTCATTTTACTGTTTGTATAAAATTGTCGTTTAAAGTTTCTTCTTGGAAAGCACACGTGTTTTGGTGTGCGCGTAATTTAAAGAAAATTAGCATTTTACTGTTTGTATAGAATTGTCTTTTTAAGTATCTACTTGGAAAGCACACGTGTTTCGGTGTGCGCGTAATTTAAGGAAAATGAGCCGTCTCTGTACCCCTTTTTTGGTGCGTACGACATGGTAGGAATTTGGCGTTCGAACGAACAGAGAAAGGAAAAAAAGGGTTAGGCTTACTATTCGTCCTGTGTCCGGTGAGGAGGAAAGGGGATACGGCGTGTAGTAACTGTTAGACAGTAGTAGGCAGTGTTTTCTCGCCTACATGCGTTTCGAGTCATGCTGATGGGATTGTCTTAATCGCTGGTCGTAGGGAGAGAGAAACTTCGTTGACAGGACCTGTTACTTGCTGGGAAAGGGGAAAAAGAGGAGGAGAAGAAAGCCGTATCTTCTTTTATATCACTCAAATCACGCGTGGTCACGCATGATCTCTGGTCTGTGATTGCGGAGATCAAAGGCCCCGCAAGTTCTCTTTCTAAGAGACGAAAAAGAGGGATGAGTCAAATTGAGGGAAAGGTCGTACTTGTCTCCCCTTAGTTATTAGGATGTCAATCCGATAAACCCCACCTCCGATTGGAAAATATTGAAAAAAAAATATTTTCAATGTGTAACATACTGTTTCAGGTTGGCAGGCCAATTTACTTTCCTGCCGGATTTGTTCACTAGTTCAGGTTTATGTGGTGTGCTGGTTATTGTAGGACCTTGTTTGCACAACTCGGTATCCTGTGAAGGTGTAAGGTGTGTCGACATGTTGGTCTTTGATAAATCTAAGTATGCCGGTGTCATCCTATCTATTGAAACTGTATCTTGCTTTCCATTTTTAATTATGGTGAAATATTTTACTTTCCTCTCCACTACTTGGAAAGGTCCTGAATATGTAGCACAAAGTGGTTTCTTTACTGCATCAATGCGTACGAAAACATATTCGCAGTTGTTGAGATTCTTTGGGATGTAAATTTCTTTTTGTTGTGTCCTTGTAGGCGTGAAAATCAAATCATTCATTCTTTGTTTTAAGTTCTGGACAAAGTTTGTAGAAGGTTGAAAATGATTCGTTTTTTCGCAGAACTGGCCGGGCAATGTCAGTGATGTCCCGAAAACCATTTCGTATGATGTGCATCCTAAGTCCTGTTTTATCACATTCCTGATAGACAACAAACCTAGAGGAATGTTTTCTAACCATGTTTCGGAATAGTTGTTGGCTGTCAGGGCTGCTTTTAATTGTTGATGGAAACGCTCGACCATTCCGTTGGCACAAGGATGATAAGCCGTTGTGTTATGTGTTTTACTCCCAAAAGTTTTGTAAATTCATCGAAAAGTGTTGATTTAAATTGAGCGCCACGATCAGTCGTTATTACTGATGGACAACCGAAATAGCTATCCAATCATGCGATATTGCTTTCGTGACGGATTGTGCAGATTTATCTCGTAAAGGAGTTATGACAGGCAATCTGGTTAATCTGTCGATGATTGTTAATAAGTATGCATGGCCATTTGCTTCTGGCAGTGGTACAACTATCTCGATGTGCAAGTTGGTGAATCTACCATCTGGGTGGATAAATTAGCCAGGTGGAGATTTTGTATGTCTACCCACCTTGCTTGTTTGACATTTTAGACACATTTTAGTCCAATCCCTTATGTCTCTATGCATTTTAGGCCAGACAAAACGATTACTAATTAATTTGATAGTAGCTCGTCGGCCTGGGTGGGACAAGTTATGGAAATATTCAAAAACCTTTTTTCTGAGTGAAGGTGGTATATAAGGCCTGGAATAACCTGTACTTGTGTCGCATAGGAATGTCTTAGTTTTAAAAGAGATTGGATGTTCCTTTAATTCTAAAGAAGTGTTCTTTTTTACCTTGTCTAATGTTTCGTCATTATTCTGTTCATCTGCTATTAACTCGAAGTTAGGACTTCATAATTTATGGCGTGAATTGTGGAGCGTGACAAGGTATCCGCTACAATGGTGTCTGTGCCCTTGATGTAACGAATGTCCGATGTAAATTGGGATATGTAGTCTAGTTGTCGGGTATCTCTGGCCGTATATTTGTCCTTATTTGTGTGTAAAGCATATGTGAGGGGGTTGTGGTCTGTGTAAACAGTAAAGTCTCGGCCCTCGAGAAGATGCCGGAAATGTTTTATTGACAAATAGATCGCAAGTAATTCTCTCGAGAAAGCGCTGTATTTTTGTCGTGCATTATTTAGTTTCACCGAGAAGAACGAAATGGGTGTTTCTATACCGTTTTGAGTTTGGTGTAGAACTGATCCTATCGAAAATGAAGAGGCGTCTGTAGTCAGTGTTAGTACTGAATTATCCTCATCATGGATGTAAGAAAGTTTTGTGAAATCTGCCAGTGCTTTCTTTGAGTTGTTGAATGCGATCAATGCTTCCCCTTCTACTGTAATCGTTGCATTTTTCTTTTTTTGGTTGCGTAGCAAATTTGTGAAAGGAGTTAACATGTTTGCACAACCTGGAATGAATCTGCGGTAGTATTTGATCAGACCACGGTATCTTCTCAATTGTCGCAATGATGTTGGTTGAGGAAATTGCTGGATTGCTTCCACTGTTTCTGGCACGGGCGCAATACCTTGTTCATCAATTACGTGACCCAAGAATGTCAGTTGTGGTACTGTGAAAACACATTTGATTACGTTGATTTTTAAACCAAAATGTGCCAGTCTCTCAAAAACCTGTTCCAGATGTTCGTGATGTTCCTGAATATTTCGACTACCGTTAATACGTCATCGATGTACGCAAAGGCAAATGGTAGTCCTCTCAGAACCTCGTCTATCAGTCTCTGAAAACTTTGAGCTGCGTTGCGTAATCCAAAAGGCATTCTTGTAAATTCATATAGGTCAAAAAGAGGTAGTTATTGCTGTTTTTTTCTATATCTTCTTCTGCTACTGGAATTTGGTAATAAGCCTTGACTAAATCAAGTTTTGAAATTTTTTTAGTTTCTTGCAGTCCTATGGCAAAATCGTGAATATGAGGAATTGGATATCTGTCAGGAACCGTTTTAGCATTTAGGTTTCGAAAGTCTTTACAGGGCCGCCAAGCCCCTGAATCTGGTTTTGGCAGCATGTATAGTGGCGAGGATTATGGGCTACTTGAAGGGCCGATGATGCCTAATTTTAACATGTGTTTGAATTCGTTTTTTGCTATTTTGCACTTATCCGGGCGTAATCTGCGTGGAGATGCATGGATTGGTGGTCCCGTTTTTCTGTATATGGTGTTTAGCAGAATGGCGAATTTCATCGGTGTGCTTTAAAGGAGTGGTTAATGATGGGAATTTTTTGAAAAGTTCTTGTAAACCACTGTTCGTTGGTAACGCAGAGCTGCTCCTCGTTGATGTGTACACTGAGGTTATTCCTTTCATCGACAACTGTGTTTCGCTGTCGATGAGGCAGTGTGTAGACATATCCACTGACAAACGAAAATGTGATAGAAAGTCTGCCCCAAGAATGGGTATTTTTACTTGGGCTTGTGTAAAAATCCATGAGAATGGTCGTTGCAATCCCAAATTCAGTGTCAGTGATTTTTCTCCAAAAGTTTGGATTTTGGATCCGTTTGCTGCTTGTAGAGTGTATGCTGATGGTATAGACTTGCTGTTTGGTTCTGGTGGTATTACACTGATTTGTGCACCAGTGTCGACTAAAAAAGGATATCCGGTATTGCTATCCCGGATGTAAAATAACGACTCATTTGTTTTATTGCAGCAGTTAATGTCGTCTTTACTTGCTGCTGGAAGGTCCGTTTCCCGCCTGTGTCTGTTCCACATCGGAGTTGCATGGTTTTATACATTTTTGGGATTTTTTTCCAAATCTTGAATGATACCAGCAGGTATTGCCTGTGTGTCTCTCTTTGGAGAAAGAATTTGAATGTCTCCGGCTTTTCCTATGTGGTGAATATGAGTTGTCTCGGAAACGTCCCCGTGGCCGATAAAATTGTTGGTCCTGGTTATTGATGAGACTCTGTACCTTGAGTGTTAATTCCGTTGTTTTTTTCAAGCCTTGCTACGATGTCGGGTGTGCCTGTTTGAGATGGTGGCGTTGAAAATGCATAGACATTTTTTTCTTGGTTAGGGCGTTTGCTCTCATGAATTTTATCAGCAATATCTGCTAGCTTGTCTAAACTCAGGTCGTCCGGGAGTGATTCCAGAATTTGCGTTGTATGAGTATGGAGTTTATCCGTCCATAACTTGTTTAATACTGTATCGGACATTGAATTTGCCCCTAACAATGTCCGCATCTTCCTTAAAAGTTGAGATGGCTTCATGTCGCCTAAATTTAAACTGTTGAAGAGACGATGGAGTCGTCTTTCGTCTGACTTTCCGGTCCTCCTTATTATGGCATCCTTCAAAATGTCGAAGAGTTTTTCTACTGGCATGTGGTCCAAAAGATCGACGACTTCTGTGGCTACGCCTGCAGGTAGCTTTTCTACTACATATACGTATTTTGAATTTTGTGAAGTTATTTTTTTCGCCGTGAATATAGCATTTAGCTGGGAAACCATGTTTGCACATGTGTACGATTGTATGTAGGCAGGTTAACAGTCAACATACATTCTGTCGGTTCGTTTGAAGCCATTGTTGCTTGTGTTACTGGAATTCTAATGAATAAAATGTTCAGCGGGGTCACCAAATGTGTGGGGGTAATAACGAATTCTTAACGTTAAACATTAAAGAACAAGTAAAAATACGCCAATAACCAACACAAAAAGTAAGAAAGCCAGCACTAAAAATACATATAAACATAACAATTTATTCAACGTGGTTCAATTAAATTGTGTAAATTCCTCAATAAACAACTTGAATTTTGTGCACAGTAAAATGTTAATTTTACTGTTTTTATAAAATTGTCTTTTAAAGTTTCTTCTTGGAAAGCACACGTGTTTTGGTGTGCGCGTAATTTAAGGAAAATGAGCATTTTACTGTTTGTATAAAATTGTCTTTTAAAGTATCTACTTGGAAAGCACACATGTTTCGGTGTGCGCGTAATTTAAGGAAAATGAGCCGTCTCTGAACCCTTTTTTGTTGCGTGCGACATGGTAGGAATTTGGCGTTCGAACGAACAGAGAAAGGAAAAAAGGGTTAGGCTTACTATTCGTCTTGTGTCCGGTGAGGAGGAAAGGGGACACGGCGTGTAGTAACTGTTAGACAGTAGTAGGCAGTGTTTTCTCGCCGTAATGCGTTTCGAGTCATGCTGATGGGATTGTCTTAATCGCTGGTCGTAGGGAGAGAAAAACTTCTGGTCTGTGATTGGTCGGAAACCTCTGTCACCGTGATTTGCGGAGATCAAACGCCTCACAGGTTCTCTTTCTTAGAGACGAAAAAAAGGGCTGAGTCAAATTGAAGGAAAGGTCGTACGAGTCTCCCCTTAGTTATTAGGATGTCAATCCGATAGGATAAAATGTATCAATATAAGTCTTTAAACAGATCAAACACGATTCTAACACTGGCCGGATGTTGTATAACATGTAAATGCTCCAAAAGATTAAGCATCCTAAACAAAGCAGCCGAACAATGTCATATGTTATTTCGAAACCTTGAGTGCTCGAATAGGTGGTATTTAATGGTGGTCACATATAATCCCGGACATTCAAGCCCAAATGATATATATATACACACACACACACACACACACACATATATATATATATATATATATATATCCATATATACGTATATATCTCCATATACACGTATATATATATATATATCCATATATATATATGTATACATATATATATATATATATATATATAAACAGAGAGAAAGAAAGAGAGAGTAAGTTACTAGTTAGTTTTATGTTTAATAAAACACTTATATAGAACCATAAATATATATATAAACGTAATGTTACCGATTTTAAAATAATCTCAATGATGTGCACAGCATATATTGAGAAAAAAGAATAACAAAATTTAAAACATATATAATTCAATAATTTATTTAGACAGTAACTGATTTCTATCATTTCATACATAATGAAGACTAATCACGCTCGAAATAAACTGTTACCTAGCGTCTGTATGTTTCTATCGGTCTGCATATTATATATATATATATATATATATATATATATATATATATATGAAGCAATCCAACAAAAGATATAAGCGTCAACTAATATCTTATAATTAGTGAAACATCCGGATAAAAACTGAAGCTCAATATACTGGATAGAGCATTAATATTATAATATAAAATGAAGTAATAAAATAAGGTGTCAATCAAATTTTATTAGTATTCTTATTAGTTTTCCAATTAAACAACGAACTTTTATTTGACTT
This sequence comes from Sepiola atlantica, assembly GCA_963556195.1. Lineage (NCBI taxonomy): Eukaryota > Metazoa > Mollusca > Cephalopoda > Sepiida > Sepiolidae > Sepiola > Sepiola atlantica. Next base: position 50,610,324 of record OY744540.1, read on the forward strand.
GGGTTGCACATATCGGGATTTTGGAACTTTGATTGGACTTTCTGTATTATCTGATTTATTAATCATTAACATTGAATATTGACACATTTCGCGACTGGATAACTTTGTCAGCCCCTTCAATGTCACGTATATGGACTGATGTTTATAACTTGGAGTAATGTCTTTCCTGATTATGTTCCTCAATTTGTATGACCTGGATGGACTGTATGGATTCAACAAAAAGTATGTTTTGGGGTTGATATGTTTTGATGTCATGTATTTTTATGTATTTGTCTATATAATTTTATATATTTTCGAAGCGTAATGTTATTACCTGTAGTAGTATAACTGCTATAATGGTCATCTGAAGAGAAGAACTATCTTTGAAAACTCATGAGCTAAGGACTTAAGGATACTTTGCTTGAACTTTGAATTCTAATAAAATTTGATTGACACCTTATTTTATTACTTCATTTTATATTATAATATATATATATATATATATATTTATATATGTCTCTCTCTCTCTCTCTATATATATATGTATATATGTATATATATATATATATATATATATATATATATATATATATATATATATATATATATAAATTAAGTAGGTGTTCGTCTTTTTCTTTGCGGATAATGGCCTTCCCACTAACACCACAATACGCTACACATTACTAATAACTACAAACAGTATGTCTATTGTGTGCCTCACACCCCCATAAATACAGTTTTGTACTTAAAAAAACATATTTACGTTAAATTCGACCAATGTGCCAGTAAAAACATATTCCAAAGAGAAGGAAACAAACCATTTTACACTCGCATATTAATCTACTCCCACGAAACTCAAAATCATCAGATAACTTTTCAAACAAGATAAACCCCTACTTTTGCACTATAGACATAATCGATTATCGGAATGAATACCGCACACAATTTCCAGTACGCGTACAATGCACACTAAACCTGTTCTGTAAGGTATGATTCTATTTACTAATGCATACATCTCAACAAATACAAAATATCGTCGTTCATCGAATCATTGGGATGTTAATTCTTAAACTTTCTAAAAGTGTACGCTTTGAGACGTTTTTACTACATATTTTAAGACGTTACTGATACATTATTTACAATGAACACATCATTGTTTTAGAAAACACACGATGGCATAGATATAAACAGAAAGAATAAACCGATTTAAAAATACACTTTTTTAATATCATTTTCACTCTTTTCTAAAATCATCCAACCTGTTTTTATTTGTTAGTGTGGGAGAATGTCTAATCTTAAAATGTTTTCTTCATCAAATAAATTATTCCCCTCTTGCACAATGTGACCACTTAAGAATATTTCCTGACTTTATAATACTTTTTCCCGTCACGTTTTACGTTCTCGTGTAGTATCTGGTATGATAATATGCTTAAATTTTACAAATAGGTCGAACATACGTACCTAAGTAAGTATTAAGTTTCGAAAAACATGCTGCCAAAAAATCACAGACAGTGGGATTTCTTATAAGGCAGGATACAATTAATAAATTCGCTGATCCTACGCTATTAAAACAATTGTTTAACCCATTTACATGTTTCTCGATACAAAAAAACAAAAATGCATCTACTATATATAAGAAAAACATAAAAGATAACTAATTTACATAGTTCACGCAACATTTTTGCTAAAAAAACAACATATCAACGATTAAGAAAAAAAAGGTCTTATTTGATTATTTATTATAGAAACAAGGAAGTATATTTCTGATTACAAAACTATGTTATCTTTTATTTACAAACTTTGTTGTTAAACCTCCCACTACCCCAAAAAATTAAACATTGCCTCATTCAAGGAGGATTTCTTATTAAGCAAAAATAATAAAATCTCCCGGCATTATTCTTTCTTGGATACGTTGCTATAACTATTCAAGATGGTTAAGCTGCATAATAACCGGGACCTAAAAAATGGGATTTCTACGTTTAGCTTTTGATGAACGCCAAAAAAAAAACAATGATCAGAATAGCGGTGAATGTTATTTTACATACTATTTTATTTTTATTAATATTAAAAAAGTTAAATTAAAATTATGACATGTTTTCATTACAGACATATTTCCTGAAGATCATGTGTTAGCCTTCAAAAATATGAATTTAGAAAACGTAAATGTGTGTGTATTCACATACAATTTTTATTTTAATACTTAAAAAATAATAAAAGTAAGTGTTTTAATAGTTTTATTTTGAAAAAAAAAAGTCCAGGAATTGTTTCGAAGGTTTAAGTAAAATTAATATTAATTTAAGAATGTTTACAAATAATTTCTGTATTAACAATTATAATACACACGACATATTGACGTAATCTAGCGTGTAGAATCCAAACACGGGAACGTAAGTAAGAGAATACTGGCATATTGACTGCCCCGCGCGCTACGCATCATTATATATCTCGGTTGTTTCTTATTATTGTTATTTCGGCATCCACACTTATTAAAGGCACACTTTTTTGCAAGTCTCGGTTTTTATGCCGGATTACCAACTAGTAATGTTATTTTATTAGGTTTCCACTAATGAACCACTTATTATACTATTTCTAAAATAACGTATTTACAAAAACACTTATTTTAATAGTATTTGTAAAAAAGACAAATATGAACAATTAAAAAATCTGCACATTCAGTATTTGTCATTTGCAATTATAAAAAGATTATTATATAATAAGTAATAGTTTATTGATAAGCACCGTTGGCCTCTTTATAACTTCATCACAAGAAGCGACGTTCAAAGAACACTCTTCCCTTTAACCAAGTTCAGTAATCGCGACACTAACGGCGAAACGTAAGGTCTTCCAGAATACATACATATATCAAATCATACACATTTACGTGGCTAAACTGTGATATAATCTTGTCGGCGTATATATAAGCCCAGATCAATGATTGCCTACAAAGATAAGTTACGTTTATAGCATTTTACTTAATTTTCTTTTGTGAGACAAGGCTTGTTTTTTTATACTTCTACTACACATTGAGGAAGGACTTATTTTTCTCATACGATGAAAAAACTAATAATTATTTACTTTTCTTTGAGGAAAGTGTCAGCTGAGTACAATTCAGAAATTCATTTAAACTATTTTAGAAAAAAATCATTAAACATTATCCCCAACCTTAAATCTAAAATATGTAATTTTCTTCTTTCCTTTCTTGCTCATGTTTTTACGGTTGTTTACATGTAATCGCCTAAAAATAGACTTTGATTTTTTTAGAGTGTACCTTCAACGTGTGTAATACTACTAAGAAGATATTGATATATTTTATTTCTTTTTTTGAGACTACACAATGTTTAAGGTCCACAGAGTTTCAAAGACCTTACAATTATTAATGATCATGTAATGAATACATTCAGCGATGCATGTAGTACTAATGGGCAAATGTTTGATGATAATGCCTGGGATGCTTATTTGAAAGAAACATTTATATCTGAATATTTGAAACATTCGTGTTCTATTATGTTGACTAGATGTGCAGTGCCTCATCATCGAACGTTACAAAAACATTCAGTGAGGGTTTTACTTATCTACAGGAGAGTTTGACTTACCAACTAGATACCATCTGCGAGTGTATCCGCTATCTATGTACAAGTGTATGTCAGGACAACCTGACATGAGGATACTTCACGCTACCAGTAAACCTCTACTAATTATTGTATTCGAAGCCTTATTAAGATCACCCCGACACAACTATACCCTGGCTCATACGAGAATTGGTTCACTTTCTCCAACTAATATTTCCACAAATAACATCACTGAGCAAGATACTCAACCAGACTAGATCGATTCATGTCCTGGAATCCGGTAAGACCAAGAGACAACAATATGGCTATACTATAACATTGTTCACCGGTCAATTCGGGAAACGAAAAGAATATTGTTTAACTGCTTTGCTAACACGACGTTTGACAGATTAATTAGAACGTTAATGGACTATTCGAATATCCTTGTATCTCATATATAGATCAAGTTTGGTCCCAGGAAGGAACCCTTCAATGTCTGAGAACTTCTACTGAAGTAAAATGAAACGAAAAGAGTCAACCTTTATTTTTCAGTAAAGTACTGCATGAACGCGTGGATGAATTTACCAACCGCATGAGAACGCACCAGTTGTTCAAGATGGTATCGCATGACTAAATAAGAAGCAGACTTCAAACAAAAAGTCCCGCTGATGAGCTCAATAGTTGCATTAAATTGTTATATTTGTTAAAATAAATCAAGACTGTAACATTATCTACAAAGGTGTGTGTGCATCTCAACAGTGACCCAATTGTTGGTTGAATTACCTCCTTACTTATAAAAAAAGCGAATGGTAGAATTGCAACATCTAGACATGACAAGGTTGTTAATATTCCATATATATTACTAATCGTCCCATTGTGGGAGATGTGTTCGAGTTGAAACCCAATAACAGCAAATAATTAGTTACATATTTGGCAATCAATTTAATCGACTTTCCCGGTATACGCTGAAACAGGAATCAGCTAATACGGGTTCGAACTGTACGACTGTCCGAGATCATAATGCCTACACTAATGAGAGCGAAATCTCTAAACGCTAGCGTATGTAGTTAAAAATAATTTGATATTATTTATTTAAAATTAATATTGTGATAAGCCCCTTTGATAAGATTAATTATGAGCTCGGTTTGTGGAAGTTAAAAATAGACTGACACGTACCTATAATGAATGTGGTAATGCCCCGTGGCCTAATTGTTACAGCGCTTGCTTATGTAGTCTAGGTTGATTCTGTAGCAGGAGTTCCCTGCACTGTATGTAAGTAAACATTATTTAATATTAGTTATTTAAAATAAATAAATATATATATATATATATATATATATATATATATATATATATATATATATATATACATATATATGAACATGTCAGTTTGCGTGTTTGTTCGTGTGCTTACTACACTGTCTGTAATCGTCTCCGTGCTGCAACTCCAGTTTAAAAAAAATATTAATAAATAATCATGTTCCCCGGTTGAATGGCAAAATTGCAAGGTGAGCTATCTCTATCTCAGTGAAATAGAACATAAGGCCAACCCAACCCTTTACCTAAGAGACTCTAATGCGCCATCCTACCTTCCCAGCAAATCTCCAACTTCCTGTTGACCAGGTCACCCAAGCACCTAGCCACCTGAGATAACTGTCAGACAGAGGATTATCATGACGAAATGGGTCCAGCATTTTATGAGACACTCAATTAACTTCAAAGAGACACATACCTCTGGAACGGTTCACACGAAAGTAAGTACACCTTCACTCCATACGTAAGCCCACACTCCTCCGGCCGAGTACACGACATTTTCACTCCTCCCAACACACAACTAAAGAAAATTCAGTCGACTGCATTTTAACATCCCTACTCATCCCAATGTAGGGAATTCATATTGCGGCATTTCACTCAGTATTGCTGAAAAAATGGGCACTTCTGCATTTTGTATGAACACGCAGCCGATTAAGAAATCGAAATTGAAGAGTTCCGTTTAGTTTTCTCCAAGTCCCATTTATTCAGAATTCACCGGAAGTCGAATTTACCGGGAGTGGAAGTAGAATTTAGTAGAATGGAGTTAAATGATTTGAATCTTCGCGACATTGGTAATTTAATGAACCAGACGCAGAAAACAATTGATTTTTTACAGGCACATCGCCTGATTTCTTGCAGTCGGACATGCCGGTCATGTCAAAGACTGCTTCGTGGAGATAGACGAAAGTCTATTTTCACGAAGAAAGAACAATACGGGCCGTATCCGACGACAACTGTGGGTATTTGGTGGCTATGAAGCGGCCACTAAGTCTGGCTTCTTAGTAACAGTCCCTTACAGAAATGCCGAAACACTAATACCCATAATAAAGCAGTATGTGCGTCCCGGAACAACAGTAATCTCAGACTGTTGGCGTGCATACGACCAACTCGCTTCAGAAGGATTTCACCATTTGCGTGTAAATCACCGATATAATTTTGTGGATCCATCCACAGGTGCCACAACAAATCATGTGGAAAACATGTGGCAAAAGGCCAAAATGCGTAACAAAATAGAATGTGGCACCCACACGCAAATGGTGGAGTCTTACCTAATGGAATTTATGTGGCGGCAGAAGTTTTCTGCTAACCCCATGGAAGCCATTATAAGTCAAATTGCAGAACTTTATCCTGTTTAATAAAAGAAAAAGGACAAAAAAAATACAGCCCCCCCCCCCCAATGAAAACTTTTCATTTAGATAAAAAAAATCTCAAACAAAACTTTTCTACTACAATATATTTAAAAAAAAAACAAAATCAATGTTGACCAAAAAATTCATTCCCCCCCACCCCAATCAAAACTTTACATTTTTATTTATAAAATTTTTAATTCATATAATAAAAAAAAGAAATTGTTAATTGTTTCTTGTTACCCAAAAACAAATCAGTCTTGCATTTTTTTTTTAAGTTGTAAATAAGTAACTTCCGGTTGAATTACTTCCCTTTATTTTCAGTAGAAGGACAGAAAATCTGCGTGTTCATAAAAAATGCAGAAGTGCCAAAAAATGAACAAACAAGGTCACCCCAGATCAATTTCGAGGAGAGAATAAAGTTAAATTGCAAATTTCAACAGATCATCACGAAAGGGTCTAGGATTTAATGTTCGTTTAAGCATGCATCATCTTTTTTTTAAATACTCTTCTTTTATTTCTATAGTGGCACATTTGTCTTTTCACAACATTTGTTTAATAGGGTTCATTTTTTTTTTTTTAATTTTCTTAATATCTAGAATTTCTGGCTCTGAAAGCATTCGGATGCAAAGCATAGTTGTTTTCTCTTTGTCGTTTTGTTTTACACGTAGGGTTTGTTCTCTCTCTTTTTCTGTATACATTTTTTCTTTAAAGTGTTTACTAGTCCTCACTTATAGCTGTGGAACATGCATATGCGAAACATAGTGGGCGTTGTTTTTCTGTTTTTTTCTAATTCATCTAAGTTCCATAGTAGTTAAAACATTTTTTAATTTTTTAAAATTATTATTTTTTTCTAAGAACTGGGAAGTTCGAACTGATTCTAAACGGCCACCCACCATCTCAAGATCATGCATCCCTGCGAACTTAATTGGCGTTGTGAATTGTAAAAAGATAAAATGTTAATGTAATTGTACAAATAAGTAAATATCAGAATATCAATTAGAAGAAAACAATAGAAGTTTAATGAATCATTAAATCGAAAACGTTTACTGACGCAGAAATCTGAAAATTCATCGAAAATTGTTTTTTGGCAAATATGCTACTGTAAGCGTTCGTAAAATATTCTGGAATAACCGTGTTTGTTTCATTATTAATCGATGAAAAATAAGTACAGGGTGATTCAAAAAATAGTAGTAGGTACACTTTGGAAAGTGTGTTTGAAAAAGTAAGGGAACCGGAGAAAATGTAATAAAAATCGAAAGAAAAAAATGAATGCATAATTTCTCGAAACACATATGAGTGTCGTAGGTAATTGGAGTGAGGAACGGATCAGAATATGAAAGGTTTTAGCATTTTTCTATTTTGTTTGAAGGACAGGAGGAGGCGCAGCCTTTTCATTATTGTATAGATTATGGTTAGATGCTGCAAGCTTAGTACGAGCATGAATCCTCATTATTAATAATAATAATGATTATACTATAAACAGTCATTCTACTTTCTCAAGAGATAATGTATATACTCTGCTGCATGATGGAAGCTGAGTCTACAGTGAAACCAGAGTTATACATTCACTTACCACACTTTTACTCTAGGTATTTCTTTAAGTCTAGTTGAAATAACATTTACAGACAGCCGGAGTAAAAGCCTAAATGCGTACGGATGATGTAATAATTTATTTTCGAAGACATTGCACTCCCACTGATTGATAGACTACTTTATTATTTCGCTCCTAGGTATGGAAATGCAAACTGGATTCATATATTTTCCAAATGTATTTGTGATGGAGATTCTTCAGTAAGTACTAGTTTTTAACATACGACACAAGTCAATTGATCACGCATTCACTTATGCGCCAGACTTAATATTATATAATCATAGTAAAATAAATAATGCCAATATTAATTTCCGTATTAATAGCACAAGCAAACATTAATTCGTGTGTCTGTATTTATTTATCGTCTGCACGTAACTTTGACAAAGACGCACTGAATTTATTTTTAGTTACTATTACTTGAAGATATATTGAATTCAGCAATAAAATATAGGTAAAAATACACATTTTTAAACTTTCTATTCGAGAACATTATGAACATGACTTATTTCTAATCACGTAAAATAAAACGCACGTTTTTTTCATTCGTTTCGGCTGTATTATTGAACGCGTCTTGCATAAACGCGTTGTATCTGTAATAATACAGACGGTATGCGTGCTTAGAAATTCATGTGTGCAACTAAAGACACGCCAGAACTTTGGAAGACGACATAATATTTAATATTTGTATTGCCTCTTGTATTTCTCCGTTTGATTCTCTATGTAGAAATACTGGATTACATCGTGGTTAAATATTAAAAATATATATTCACTTAATTGTGTGCAATTCTCTTGTGTTTTGCCAACAATTAAATGCAACGGGTTGCTATACTGTCAAACAGATAAACCAGACTAACCATTCTGTTTTCTGAGTCAGCAGAAAGAATATTTTTTTTTTTTTTTTACTTTTTTCTTTTGCAATGAAATTAATAAATTCTACGCATCTAAATTCGCTACTTTGCTATTTCGGATTTAAATCCTTTTGGCGGGATCAACAGGTTGTCGCCAGCAGGCTTTTAGCTTGTCACTCGACTGACAGCTCCATTATCGGGTTGAATGTATTTCCACTATTGACCTGGCTCATTCTTTTCAGAGAAATGTCCGCGAGGAATAAACGGACTGCATCAATCCTCGCTGGTATAAAACGGGTATTAGCAATTTGACGACAAAGCCAACAGCTCAGAGGTTCAAGAGGAGAGGTATCGTGTGTTACAGTGAGAAAGTAGTTTTTAAAAAATAACGTAAAAATTGCTTGACGCTTTAAATAAATGGCAATTAAATATTGGAAGTCGAAGGTTAAAATAATGCCGAACAGTCCAAGAAAAAGCAGGGAATAACAATAAAAATGATAATTAGTTTTACCTATAGATGGATGTGAATGACTAAATAGATATATTAACGTAGCTGTTTCGGCGTATACACGACTTCTCTTAGTTGAGTTTTTCAATCTGAGATTCGACACCCGACCGCTTATACCACCGTCAGCAATATTTCCCTCATGGAATCTCATTCCACACAAAAGTAAGAGGAAGTATATATTTGTATTTGTTTACATTATCTGTTACTGGGAATATTATATTGTAAATACGAAAAATAATGTTTACGCCAATGAATAACTGTTACTACGCCAACTACAGAGCTCACACTATTAATTGACAGCTAATATAGCAATACAAATAGCTGTACGTGTATACTCACTCCAGTATTTTTGTTTACTTCATATGTAAAATTACGTTTGTTTGATTTTTCATGTTAGAGCTGAATCGATAATTGCTTCTGACAAAGCAGTTATATATAGAACGTTTTAGTTTGCATTATATAAATAGATCAAATTAAATTCCAATTCATGCCATCGATTATATATTCTTTCTTTCGTGATATCATGTAAACAGCGTACAGTGAACGGGATATAGTGTTTATTAATTGAAATTAAAAATGCAAACGAATAGTCGTGCGCCGTAGACTTTAGTCAGATGTTTTCTTCTGCCGAATAATGGAAAAATAAGACACATTTAAATACAGGAAAACACTATATGCTAGTCATAAAATTGAGACCCGTATTTTAACATAGCTTTTGCTTGTCGAGCGCGACGAAAAAACGTTTCCGGCCCTTATAATGAAAAACACGCGTGACTAGCTAAAGTGGACGTAAACAAAAACGCATTAACTCGCAATCGATTTACTTTACTGATTACAGATTAATCGGCGATGTGCGTTTTTAGATATTTTTTTTTAAATATATTATTTACATATTTAGTAGAGGTTAACTCCGTTATTATTTGGACCGGTTTTCACAAATCATAAGACGTATTCGGTGACATCCTCTATCTGTTATACTGGCTCTTACATTTTAACCGATGCTGGTATATCTCGATTAGACATTACGTGTTATTAAAGAAAACACAAAACAAACATAATCTATTAGAAACAAACAAAGCTTACCGTTTTATCACAGTTTTATTTATCTTGTAATAAAAACTTGCTCTGATGACATAACATTATTCATCGTATACATGTCGTCATAAACACATAAAAAGTAAAAAGGGGGAATCCTAGTCTTCTTACCTAATTTAGTAAGTTTTACAAAAATGACAACATAATATAGAGTATTGTCTAATTTTTTTACGTGAAAGTATGAAATGTAACCGATGCTACTTTATTCAGATCAAACTTTATTTATTTACAAAAAAAAATTCAAGACATACGACATATACTAATTGATAGTAATCAATAATTACATTTACTATGAAAATATTCTTAGTACTGACATTTCCTATACACGAATTTCATCCATAAACGGGATCAACCATCACTTTTTTTATATTCACCTAGTTAAAGAGTATTAGTAACATTTAAAACGCGGAGCCTGCGTATATGTCCAACATCCGTAAACAGTAAACAGCACAGTTGATCTAATTTGTTTTAGAACTGTAAAATTAATATTGACAATTTATAAAATGAACATTGGAAAATATACTTCAAAGATATGACTTTCTGGAGTTCCTCCATTTTGCCGGCCAACGCCTGGAAAAATAAAAAGAGTAATTATATATATATATATATATATTGTTCCCCCCCCCCCAACGGAATATTCGTTTGAATTTGTAATGAAAAGTTAATTAGTTTTTACAGTAAAAGTTTAGTTATTGCACGAGTGGTTTACTATAATTATTGTACTCTTGACTGATATATTGTGTTTAATGTTTATTTCACTTTTCAAAGTGCCGATATGGGTATGAAGATCACCAGTTTTCTCGTTCGATACTATAATGCAAATGAGGATTTTTCTACTTAAATGTTGTTGCTCATTTTCCGTACTGATTTGATCAAGTGTTGTAAAATGTTGTAAACATTCATTCTTTGTTCATTACATGCAGTTTAGACAAATGTGTTAATCTTCTTTCTCCATTTTACTTATATTTTCTTAATGAATTTAAGCTGAGTAGAAGCTAAACATGATAAATCGGATCTTAGTATACCATCTATATATATGTATATATAAATATATATATATATATATATATATATATATATATAGTAATCCAGGTAAAGTAAACAGGAAGGGTGGAAAATGAAGGCGGGGAGCAGGCGGCGGCGAGGAGAGCGGCGGAGGAGAGCGACGGAGGAGAACGGGTTAGTAGAGCTTATGGTGTTTCATGCACTTACTGTTAATTGGTTCCTGATTGTCTGGTGTCAGCTGAGTCCGGTGTAAGTTATTGTGTACGGGGGGGGGGGGGGGGTCTTATGAAGTGATGTACCTTGGTTAATGATGTGATGTTCTCCTGTGGTTTTGTTTTCTTCTATTTTCGTTGGTTTCGTCTCTTGCAAGGCTGCTGAAGCGTCCATTTTGTATTTTTTCTTCCCACGTTTCTTTTCTTGTCGTTTTTCATTGCTTCATGAGTGGCCTGGTGGACGGTGCCTCTCGCTGCGTTGCCCGGGGCTCTCCCTCCCCCTCCTCTTCTCTCCGCAAGCAAAATAGGATATTGAGCACTTTTTTCCCGGACAACGCCGAAGCCTCTGTGTCCTAAATTGACGAAGCCCCCCCCCCAGTGCTGGGTCCTATACTGTAAAAGCACCCCCGGTGCTGGGTCCTATACTGTAGAAGCGCCCCGGTGGCTATACTGCAGTAGCCCCCCCCCCAACCCGTGCCTTTACTGCAGAAGCCTCTGGATCCTATACTGTAGAAGTACCCCTGGTCCCTATACTGCATAAGAACCCATGGTCCCTATTCTGCAGAAGCACCCGGGTCCTATATTGTATACGCACCCCCGGTGCTGGATACTGCAGAAGAACCCCCCACCCAGGTCCAGAAGCCTCCGGGTCCTATATTGTATAAGCACCCCCGCAGGATGAAGATGTTGATAATTCCCCCCACCCCTACCACCCGCCCCCCCCCCCCAAATTCCCCCCCACCCCACCACCCAAAATTTCTCCCCCCCCCCCTCCCCCCAAAGAACTATTTTTATTTTAAAAGATATAAGTTTAGGTTGCTAGGTGCGGATGTGATTGAGCAACCCTTGTTTCACTGTTATTGATAGATCCGGACAGAAGTTATGGGATGACTTGATACAACCGGACAGTGCATTTTTATCAAGTTGTTACATGAATATATTGGCTTATTTCAAAATCACCAGTAAATAACATTGAAAAAGTTTCAAAAAACCAGACCCGCCCCCGAAAACTGGCCCCGTTGACCCCCGGGGACATTTTTTTTTTCGTAATTTTGAGATATTATGCTCCCAGGTGTTGTCCGGTCCTAAAGATGTCGACTTGTTGACAGTTTGGCGAGTAGTTTTTTAGTCTTCCACAGCATCTACTATTCTAATCATCATTCTTTGTACCTTAGTTTATTTGCATGTAGAGTGTGTCCGCATCGTTTTTGAAATGTAGTGCTTTGTGCATTGTCATTAATTTTCTAGTATTCTGTCAGAGTTGCCTGTACCTTCTTTAGTCCATCCTGCGAATGGTCAAGATTATCCTATTAATGATAGTACGCAGGTGTTTATTTTTTTTCTAGATTCCTGCTCTATAATTTCGTTTCTAGTAATTTTTTTGTTCTTCGTAAATATTCTTATCCAATCGTATCTTCACATTTCTGTAGATTTGATTGTGTCTATTTCCAGAACTAACAAATATTTGTAGGTATCTTCTTTTTCGACTAGGGCCCTCATTCCTTCTTGGTTGGGGAGTTCCATGCCCTCTGTCTCCAGTTTTCCTATTGTTATTTCTAGTAGTGAACACTGTTCGATTTTGATTACCATTTTGATGTCCTGACTGAACATTATAGTCGTATTAATCAGCTTTTCCTGTTTCTTTTTAGTGTTTTTGAAAATAGTCCCAGGTGGTGCATGTACATCAGCTGGGTTACTCCTAATTCTTTGTCTGTTATCTTGTATCTGACATCACATTTTCTGAGTGTATAGTTGGGTGGTATCATAGCTATCATAAACCGTGGTGGTGATAAGAATTCTCCTTGGAAAATACCTCTGTGTATCTCTATCTCCGTTAAGAGTTGTCCTCCGACTGTCAGTTCAGGTCTCCATGTTCCCATTTCTTTCTCAATAAGATTAATACTACTGTCGGGTATTTTGTATATTTTTAAACATTCAATTATCTATGCTGGAGAGTTTGTATCGTAAGCTTTTGCGTAGTCAATTAATGCCATAGTATATTCTTTGTTTCTGTTTTTACTTCGTTTAGGGAATTTTGATCGATTTATAGCAGACTATGCGTCCCTCTTTTCCCTTCCCGACAACCTTTTGGTTTTTCGGGGAGTAGTCTACGTTTTTTTAGGGATTGGTAAATTTGTTCTCTCAGTTGTGCCGTCAGGATTCTTCACATAGTTGGTAAACAAGTTATTGATCTATAGTTGCTGGGGATTGTTTTATTTTACACATCTTTTTGTATAAGTGTTGGCCTTTCTTTTGGCCATCCACTCTGGTACGTATGTGTTATTGATACATGCTGTAAGTGTCTGCGTTAGCGTTTCATGTAGGGTCGTGAATTTCTATAAACCAGTATGCATGTATTCCATCGTTGTCTGATGCTTTCTAATTTGCCCATTTTCTTAGGGTGTCCTGAATGGTTTCTATAATTAATTTATGTTTCTGTTTCTGTTCATTCATCAATTTCCTGGAGTTCATCTTTCATTGTTTAGGCATTTCATATATATTGCTACAGAAGTGTTTTGTCTTTGTCGGGTCCGGTTGTTCTGTTGCTGTTCTTTATCATTACACGTTTTATTATTTGCAAAGGTCCTGTTTTGTTTGTTGCTGTTCAGATTTGTATTTATACTGTCTCAGTCTTCCCTCTATTGCTGCTATCTTTTGTTTTCATTTTTAATGTGTCTTATTCAGTTGTTTCTTTGTGCACAAGATCTGTTGTCTTCCATTGTTTCTTATTCTATTTCATCATGTTTACGGTGTAAGCTTCGTTTCGAAGTTGGTAATCTGAGTTTGCAGTCTGATTTCTCATCCAGGCTTTGTCCGTCCATTCTTTTGGCAAGTCGTTTTTCTCTTTTTGTTCAATACTTACTGATTTAGCAGACGCATATATCAAGTTGTGTAAGTTAGTTATATGGTATGTTGGCATACACGCGAGTACTTTGTTTACTGTATCTGTTTCAACTGTTATCTCATACCAATCTTCGTTCCTTACGGGTGGGAGATGTGTTTTGTTCTCGGATATGCGCCGTTTGATGGTTTCAAATTATCTTGCGTCTTCCTCTGTTAGTTCTACTTCGGTGCGATCTGTGATTTCGTAGTATTGAACCTCTTCCGTTATAGGGTGTATTATTATTAGTATTAGTAGTAGTAGTAGTGGTGGTAGTAGTAGTTGTAGTAGTAGTATCGATGTTATTACACGTACTATTATAATTATCGTTATTGATCTTATTCTTATTCTTCTTCTTCTTTTTATTATGTGCTCTCATATTCCATCTGTTTAATTTAGCTACACCTACTTGTATTAGCTTTATTAGAATTATATTCATCATTTTTGATATGATTGTTATTATTATTATTATCATCATTATTATTACCATCTTCTTCTTATTATTTTTATTATAATCATTAGTAGCAGTAATATTATTACTATTTTTATTAGTAATTTTATCACGGGTGCTGCTAAATATATCATGTTAGTAAACTTTGGTAATGTTTGAATTGTTGAAATGTTTGAATTTGAGGTATTATAATTATTTTAATAAGTATAATATATCATGATTCCCAGCTGTCTTTGATTTAAAACATCAATTGAAATTAACGAAATGAATGAATTAATAACAAATAATAAACACACAGAAAAGTAATAAAAAATAGAGTACGAAATAAAACATAACCTTAAAGTAATAGATATTAAGTGTTTTAAAACTTAAACACTAAACGAACCTTAATTCAACACGGACTTAAAACTGTGTTTTCATGCTAACATAATATAAACCAGACATTGTACATGTCTAGACGATAGTTACAATATTTTTTTTTCTACATTTCCATTACTGTTCTCTCGTTTCTTTTTCCTCATTCCTTTCTCCTATACTCTACAAGTACTTTTGTTTGTATTTTTGTTTGTATTATTATCCCATATTCTATCAGTTTTTATTTTCGACGTGGCCAAGTCTGACCACGTGATTTTAAAAATTTGAATTTTCCTACTTCTTTTCTTTTTTTAAAATATATAATACTCTCCACATATGATTTGAAAGAAAGGATTAGATTCTAATTCTGCATGATAGGATCTCAGTTTTTTACAGCTGTAGATCAATAACGGCGACATGCTTGTGTCGCAGACTTTGTACACGTCTGTATTAATTACTATATATATATATATATATATATATATATATATATATATATATATATATATATATATATGTATATCTATATATATATATATATATATATATATATATATACTGCCAACTTCTCTATCTATGTAATTCCTCACATCATAAGATTATAATCATTGAAAATCCTTGGCGTAAGGAAAGAAAAATGCACATGTTTTTACCGAGTACACTTTGCATTGTACCATCGAAGTTCAAATAGATTTGTCATTCGCACATATTTATATCTCTACTTTCAATTATTTGTATATGTATATATATATATGAATATATATATGTATATATATATGTATATATATATATATATATATATATATATATATATATATATCGTATTAGAAAAGAATACTAGTTTTCTTTTAAAACGTATAATTTTCTTTCGTAAACAGCTGAATAATCCGTAACAAATACCACGTGTGCCATTCTATTCAAGGAGAAATAAGTATGACTTTAATCAGATTGATCAATGGTTGTTATTATACCCGAAAACAAAGTAAACTCTCTCATGTCAAAAAAAGATGCATATTTAAAACATATTATTCCTTTTCACTATTTTTGTTAAGAAAAACACATGTCGTGATTTTGGTGTCACGGCAAAACATCATCGTAATATCTCAAATATTCATAGTAATATTCCTTTCATACTTTTCTCAAAAAAATCTTTTGATCACTGTCAGTATACATATATATCAGACTTCTATATCTGTATCCTTATATATATATATATATATATATATATATATATATATATATATATATATATATATATTGTATGTAGTAGTAATTTTTTTAAAGGCTGTGTAGAATGCAAAATCCGGTTAAGATGTAAGCTGGAAGGAAGAAAAATAATAAATCGAATACGAAATGTGACTTACTATTTATTTTTTCTTGAAATCTTACTAAACAGCAAGAGTGGCGTTAGCTGTTTGTGTGATGTCCGGATGATTATAAAAATCATTTATTTAATATTTAGGGAAAAAGAAACTTCTCTTTGTCAAAAATAATTAATACCAGATGAAAACCTCCGACTGTGCAGAGAATCTCACAAAACAAAATGGTTGTCATTAGAGAGAATACCAGAATACCAGTCCCGCAGAGAATAGAAATTAAAGATTTTTAAATTTTTTTTATGTTTATAACTGTGGTGTTCAAAAATATGTTTTTAATATTAGATAAGTGTATAGTGATCGATGAACTGTTTATTTTAATAATATATATATATATATATATATATATATTATATTTTTATTATTTACGTTTTATTTTCAAGTGTGTTTTATCTTCGTATTTTTCATATCGTATTTGAAGACTTTGAATATAAAGTAAAGTAATTCATCTCTCATTTTAAATATTTTAGATTTTATTAAATTTATTGATTATCATATGTTAAAGAACTAATAATTATTGTGAGTTTCATCTAATTAGTTCATCGAATGAATGTCATATGTCAGATTAAATTCGGTTGTGAAAACTAAATAGGGGACGTAACTCTGTTTGTTATGCGAATTAATTCATAGATTCGGTCGGTAGCAGTCTGTGTATTAAATTATTAGTTATATATATATGATATATATATACACATACACACATATAGGCATATATATATATATACATATATATGTATACATACATACGCACATATATACATGTGCATATATGTATGTACTATCGTTTGTTTATTAATTTGTTTTTAAATTATTTATTTTCATTTTGTTTTCATATTTCTTTATATAGGTTTTTTTTTCATATTTTTTTTTATTTTTTATATTTAATTAATATATTTATATATTTTTTATTTATTGTTATTATTATGTTATCATTTATTTATTTATTTTTATTTAATATTTGTATTTTATTTGTATACATTTTATATGTGTTTGGATTAATTAATTAATAATGTCAGGTTATGAGGTGACTTATGTTGGTCGGTTAGTGGAGTAGGTGTAATATAGTTTTTGTATTTGTGGCTTCCTGTCTGTTGGGATGGATTTTCATATGGTGAGGGGCCTATTTGATTGTTTGGGTGTCTGATGATTTAATATAGTAGGTAAGTAATGAGTGAAGTGGTGGAAACGGAGTATAATGAGTGTTAAATATGAGGGTTGGTCAGTGGGTGAGAGGTAGATATTATAGAATGAACGGTGAGTGGAGCTCGTGACGCTTATTGAGTGAGGGGTTTAATCTGGAGATGAGGATTGATTCTGTGATTCTAAGGTCCTCAATGTTTCTGACAGACGCTAAGATGGAGACATGAATATCAGGCTGAGTATTCGAGCAAATCTTTGTGTGCTTGTGGAAAGAGGATATACGGGTATTTATGTGCTCCTTGATGCGCACGTGTTGCGGCATTGTTGTGTTCCGATGTAAAACTTGTTGCATTTATTGCATTGTAGCTTATAAACACAGTTGGTGCGGTGCGTTGTCTACGTTTTTATAACACACGTAGACACTGCACCCTTTCTAACACCTGTTTCTTAAAACTCCCTTTCTTCAGCGATAAACTCACCACCTCCACTCGCAAGGCTATACATAAAGAAAATCTTGATATACAACTTACCCATACTGGCACTTCCTTACGCCAACACCTATCTAAAAAAACATACTAACCACACACCCGAACCCTGCTCCCTGACCAATTGCTCTATCCCCAACACAGGTCTGTGCCATCAGTAACATCTGAACGTCAGTGACAGCAAAGTGTGGCAGTTATGTTCACAAGCGCATGACGCGTACTCCTGAAACATATTTCTCTTAATACTTTTCCGTTAATTATACCACTGTGGTTGACTTCATTATTACGAGCATGTAAAACAACAACACTGGCATTAAAGGATTTCCAGACTTACATTGCAAAAAACACTGGTGGATAGGATTCTAGAACTACATCTCACAACATTACCGTTGAGGATTTATGCGGACATTACCTTAAACTGTGCTACACACACTGAAGCAAGCATTCGAAATGTACATGTTACACACCTGGTGACAAGGTATTTGAATTTTTTCAGTCCTACTTTTTTTCTATTGAATTATTTGAATCGATTCAAAACACGAAAATAAACCAGACGTAAGTTGTATGCAAACGTTAGACACGGAAGCTAAGGTGTTTGTCTAAAATGCGCATTGTTGAATTTAAAAACGACTTGTAAATCATCTATTGAATGAATATAAAAACTCCAACTTCACGAAAAAGAGTAAAACGTTACATAACGACAGATCAATTTCAAAAGGAAAGTTTTCAAAGGTCAATTTTCAATTGCGACAATAAAACAGAGAACATGAAAAAAAGGCGTGAAGATATTTTCTTCTTTTTGTAAACTAGTAGCTAAATAAATCATTTTTGTAAGCACTTTTTAAAAATAAGTTATTATGAACGTGCCTCCTGAGGAAAACTACGAACATTGTCAATCAAGGGAGGCGCGATATCCCTTAATAAACTTTAAAAAACAACCGATGCTAGAAATCTCTTTGATCAGTCATAACTCAAAAACCAATAAACTAAATTAGTTTAAACTTTGCACAACATTTTCATTTGATAGGTTCTATAAGTGTGTAGAATTTCAGCATCATTAGCCAAGGCAACCCAGAGATCCAGAAAGGTCAGGAGTGATTGTGTGTTGTCCGTGTGTACGTACGTACGTACGTGTGTGCCACCCTGAATCTCATCAACTATTTGATGGATTCAGTTGATTTTTAGCATTTTAATTTCAGTTTACCATATACCTTAGCCTTTACAAAAGTAGGGACATTCCATGATAAATACCAGTATACAGAAATAATATGCCTTGAATAGGGTTAAGATGAACATTCATATACACTAAATGTATAAAAGCAAGACAATTTCCAAATGTTTACACTTTTATCGTCATTAAGGGTATTACTACATATCTACCAAACTATTTCATTATCACATCACTACAGTATAAATCTCTATGCATGAGTGGATGAAGTGTGTGAGGTGGATCTTAATAAAAAATCCTACAAGTAAAATACATAGCCCTGTTGTGCTTGCATACCCTTAATGACAATAACAGTGTAAAAATTTGGGGATTTCCTTGCTTTTGTACATTTAGTGTATATGAATGTTCATCTTAACCCTATTACGGGCATATGATTTAAGTATATATATATATTTATATATATATATATATATATATATATATATATATATATATATATATATATATATATATATATATATATATATATATTTAAGAAGGAATAGGTAAAATAAATACCTTTTGAAGCATTAAGATGCGATATCAATTCTTTTTTTTTATAAAAAGAAAAACAATAAATCGAAACCGATTTCTTTTTTTCTTTCTTTTTTTATTACAAACTAGCATTTTTTGTTAGTTTAAAGTAATACAGATATTTCGCCAAAACCTGGCATCCTCGGTGTGTAATATCCTGATGTCATCGGATTTGTATTTTTTTTCTCATACCGCCTTGTTGTTGTTATTACAGCCGGGCCAAATGGGTTAGCTGTTGTTTCCCAGTATAAAATATGAAGAGCGTGAATGCAGCACGTGATTTGTATAAGTGTTTAAGGTTCATTTTTTTTAAAGCATCTATTGTTAAATTTAAGAAGGAATAGGTAAAATAAATACCTTTTGAAGCATTAAGATGCGATATCAATTCTTTTTTTTATATATAAAAAGAAAAACAATAAATCGAAACCGATTTCTTTTTTTTCTTTTTTATTACAAACTAGCATTTTTTGTTAGTTTAAAGTGATACAGTTATTTCGCCAAAATTTGGTATCCTCGGTGTGTAATATCCTGATGTCATCGGATTTGTATTTTTTTTTCTCATACCGGCTTGTTGTTGGTATTATAGCCGGGCCAAATGGGTTAACTGTTGTTTCCCAGTATCAAATATGAAGAGCGTGAATGCAGCACGTGATTTGTATAAGTGTTTAAGGTTCATTTTCTTTTTAAAAAAAGCATCTATTGTTAAATTTAAGAAGGAATAGATAAAATAAATACCCTTTGAAGCATTAAGATGCGATATCAATTCTTTTTTTTTATAAAAAGAAAAACAATAAATATATATATATATATATATATATATATATATATATATATATATATATATATATATATATATATACGTACGAGAAGTCAGTTACTGCGAGTGAGTGCCTATAAAATATGTATGATTTACCAAATGTAACTTAATAGCTATTTAAGCAGCAGCAAATTAACCCATACAATTACAGGCTGTGCCAGTTTACGAAAATTAAATTAAAACAGAATCATTACAGAACGAACAGTTTTCACAAAATAAACTATTCGAGCAAATTTTATTTCAAACTCAAAAACAACGGCAGAAATTATCAGACAAAAATGCGTTCTATCGAACCACAATTGGGAATACCACTGAGATGTTCAACTCAGAACCGGAAAATAAGTTGGTTTTTGCGTCGTATTTCAAGCGTTTTGAAGACATATATAATTTAGACGGTGCAAACTTGAGTAATTACTAAAAAGGTACGGATACTCTTACGGACATAGTGTACAGTCGAATACTAGAAATTTGTTAAATACATTTTACTTGAATGACCAGCAAACTAAAATCTAGTGAAGCGAGACAAATTTTGACGAAATTAGTTAGTCCAAAATCATCTCTCTTCCACAAGAGGTGGATGTGTTCGATTCTTATAAGAAATGATAATGAGGACTACATAACTTTTTTAGGCATAGTAAATAAGAAAGCAAAAAAGATTACTGTTGAACACAGCCTCTGAAATTAGAAGGATAATCCTTAGCAAACTTGTAAATGGGTCAGATTTCAGACTCCAGGAATTAGTCGAGGACTGCTAATAGTTTATTAGCATGCGCCAACATTCAAAGGATAGTTAACAGCGTGGCGTGTCCCACGTCAACAAACTAGAAACACGAAAAAGTCCCTTCACCAGTTCAATGTGATAGTCAAAAGAGAAGTAGTCTGCTAAGTAAACCGTGCTTCAGTTGCAGACAGATGTATTGCTACGGAGATTGTGCCTATAAAACAATGAAACAATTTAAATTTGATCGCACAATGCATAAAAGTACGGATTCCAAAAAAAAATATAACACAAATAGTTTCATCAGAATCGCTAAGTGCAGAAGTATTGAACATATTAGGAAATGTTGTTCAAGTTAAAATATTAAATAGAATAATAAAAATGCAATTACATTCTGAGTCGGATTTAACAATTATGTATCTTCACACGTTGAGGAAAATCGGCAAGCAAACTTTATCAACATTGCAAAAAGCGTAATCAGGGAGTAAACCAAATTCAAAGCCCTCTGGTAACGTCGGTTACATTTCGATGAAACACCCTGAAACTAAAAGTATTTGTGTTGAACAATGTATTGCTCAAAGAATGGTTTGTCTACACATACGGCTGAGAGATTACAAAGACAAGGACTCATTCTCATAAACGTTTACTACAAGATAGATTATCCCCAATCTTCAAAATCAGCCATGCAGACGTATTGTCTAAATTGATATCGAAATTTGTGAAAACCCTTTAGAACAAAGTAATCGCCTCTCTACGAACAGATGGTTAGGTGACAAACACATTGTATAATATCGTGGAAGAAATCCGAGTGACACTAGCAGACATAAAGATAACGGTAATGAACGATGATGTTATAACACATATTAAAAATGGCATAATTAGAAAATACCTAAAATATACCGGAAGCATATTTGATCTACGACTATGTAGTAATGTACAGTAACTGGGTTATTCCGGCGACATTACTGCCATGGTACTTTTCTTATACGGTCTACTTGGACTCTTTCACTCACCATAAATACTGGGATCACCTGTATCTGAGTGTTAGACCCACCCTAGGCTATACCTGTTGTAAGGACATACGTACAACCACTCATGCTCTCTGCTGTATCGTACGTTTCAATATGATCATGTTTTCTAAACTCTGAGTCCGTGTTTCATTTCTGGCACTTTTACAGATTCACAAAAACTAGCGACAAATTACAGTAACGTTTTCTTGAGAACATTGGAAAGGATCCAACAACCTCGACGTCAGATTTCTAACTCATACTGCCACAACAAACTACCGACGAGGGAAAATAAGGAATTGTTGAGTAGTATATTTTGGAATGTTAAAAAAGAAAAATGTGCAGAAATCATCGGCAAATGAACCCGCCAACGTCCCAGATCTAAACACTAGCTTCACCGGCAGACCAAAAACAAACAAAAACGTAAAATACCAACATATTTTATCTCAAACAAGATAGGTCAGTGATGTGTGTCATTGCTATCTCGGAACTTTGTTAATATCTAAGAAAATATGGAATACATGAGATGTTCTATTCTCTTAAAAGACAAAGACCTGCACTCGAAAGAAAAAACAACTCGTAGTTTTCTTTTGATTAAAGTGTTGAAGGCAAATTCTACGGTTACGTAAAAAGCGTACTAAAAAGTGTTATTTTCTTTCTCTTTCTACAACTAACATTACTTTTACTAGCCTAATATAAAAGAAAGAACCTCTAAAAGCTGTACGCTATGAAGACACATTTGAACATGTAATATTGTAAACCAATCATGACAGAAGTCGTAAAATATCAAATGCAACAGCCACCAAAAATGAATAAAAACAACTAAAAAATGGAAAATCTTCTACTAACACAAAATCAAAAACATTTTGGAACAAAAAATAAAGCCGACAAAGACAGAATAAACACTTCTGGAACCAAACAAAAAGCTGACGAAAAAGTACTGGAACAAAAATAAGAAACCGATCAAAAGATTCAAGTATTAATGCACACAATATCGCATAGGGGTTATAGTAACTACAGCGATCATGTTTTTTTCTCAGAATGGCGTTTGGGTGCACACTACATGTTCACTTATTCCCTAGGCGAGTATAACACTTTTGCTTCCTATTTCAAAAGGTATAAGGATCTATACGAAATATATTGTGAAAATCTGGTACATTAAAAACAAAATTCACCCTCTGCTCAGTAACTTAGCCACCACCGAACATAGCAAATTAGTGGACATTATTTTACCCCGAAAAATGAGCAACTTGACTTTATCCGAACCTTTTAATATTTAAACAGAATTATTTAGCCATGAGCATGCCTTGTTTCTCCAAATTGGGAAAATATTTTAATTAATTCAAAAAGATGGCGATACGTACGCAACTCTCGCGTTAATCGTTAATAAACCCGGTGCACATTTCGAATAAGCTTAATTAGTGCGGATAACTTGGAAGGACTTGTATCAAGTATTACTAAGAAATCAGACGTAGGTTTCTGAACAACTTACAAAGTCGAACCAAACTTAACATTACATAAATGAGGTGAACACTGATAGAGATTTATGAGAGCTAAAAAAGATTCGAAAAACATTGAAAAGTTCGGTATCGCACACATTAGAAACCTTCGTCAGAAAACACATGTGAACTGTCTTTCAAACTCAATTAAAAACAAAAATATAGATGTTGTCACGTTCTTACAAATACACACCAGCAGAATAAATACACGCTGATCCCCTGTTTCCGTTATGGACACTTTCAGCGGATAACGGATTGCCTATACCGTTATAAAACCTGTCTTATCTGTAATAATATCGGCCACATAAATCCACATTGCATGATGAAAAGAAAAAATACAACTCGAGTTAAATCGACAAAACCTAACGAAGAGGACTGGCTAATTATGAGAAAATGTGTATAGGTAAAACTCCCTAAAAAAATTACAAAAACATATTCTGCGAGAATGTCATGTTGGGTATGGTGTCATATCATGATGAAAAAATGTTATGAGTAGTTGCGTATATTGAACGAACATAGATCAAGTAATCGAGAATACAGTGAAATTATTTAAAAGGTGTGTTTCAGCAGAAATTCAAAACCTAGTCTAATACATATCGATCGTGATTAATGATCTACATTGTTTTTGCTGAGCTATTTGACGGTTTTTATTATCTTGTTGCAATCGATAGCTTCATGGAATAGACAAAACTAATTAAGAGTAAACAACAACAAGAGCAAAAACAATTAGGTTTGTACATAATTTGTTCGCACGTTTCTGAGTCCTGGATTGTGTAGTGTCGATTAACAGTACTCAGTACATATGGAGTTTATTAAGAATAGGGTATTAAAAAAAGCGAAGTGTAATCCCACAGAAAAATATAATAGTGTATCATAAACAATGATAAGTTACACAAAACTAAAACATTTGTTCATATATTTTCTAACGTTTACCTTAGAATTTATCATGAATTAATTTACATTGTTATCTGGGATGCGATCGTCAATCTCTACTTATAGAATCTTTTGTAAAATTAGTTATTTTTAAACATGTTGTTATTTTAAAGTCGATATATTAGTAGCAGGGCAGTCCTCTTTACACTGAATACTGCAATACTATTAATTTCCTTTCAAATTGTTCTTTACTTATGAAATATACAGTGAGACTTAAATACACCTACAATGGTCTTCTTCTTCTTATGTATGTTTACTTTTTCGTCAGATGTATGTAAGTAGATTAAAACACATGCTACTATTTGTATTTTAAATCAACGTAAACTTTGATAGTTTATATAAAGAAACACGGAAGAGAAACAAAACACCGAGCAAATGACCGACTACAATTCCTTATAATATTTGTTCATGATGTTTTGTTTGATTGTATTGTTTTTGGCATATAAACTATTTTCGGGTTATTTAATGCACACTCCGGTCATTTTTGTAAGGGGTGTATGCTTCAACTGCATGTTATTATTAAATGTGTATTCATCATGTGTTTCGTTGTTTCACGGCATAAACACCATTTACAGCTTATTTAAATCCAAATCCGTTTATTTAAGTAAAAGTTTTTATGTTTCAAGTTCTGTATATCTTAAAACATTTATCCATGGTGTTTTGTTTGGTTATTTTCTTATTTTCTATGTTGTGTTTGTTTTAACCTTGCAGAAATGATTGTTTTTTGCATAGGGAACGGTAAAAAAAACAACAACAATAGCACCAATCTTTGGTTCATTTTAAGTCAGGAAGCTGGTATATTACAACTTAATCTGGTATTGCCAGAATGTTGATATAAGAAATATATGTAACACTACATGTAATTATAGTTACGTGTGTTAGTTTCTCGGATAGGACGCCGTTCCTTTAATGTCAAAATGGAACATTGATTTTTTAAATTAAACGTCATATAACGGAATATAGCAAACGTAAAAAAATAAAAATGTGTGAACGAAAAAAATAACTCCAAAGACAAAAAGAGAATGAATTTCCTGTCCACTTGAATTAGAAAAATGATGCATCTCTATACAACACATATATGCTATATGTACACCGGAATTTTAAAGTAAGAAAACAAACAAATAGGAAAAACGCGCTGGATGCACTTGTATACCCTCGTTTAATTACCAACGAAGGGACGGCATGGGTTTCGATTCACGTTGGTTAACATTTACAAAATGAAGATTGGCATGTCTCTTTAACTGCCTCTTATTAAAGTAATCCCATGCTGAAACACTCAAGAACAGAAAGCGTGGGTATGAAGCTTTCTTTACAGATAATCCGCACAAAAACAACGATGCTGAAATCAATCTGCATCCTTTAAAACAAATATAGAAAACATACGGAGAAAAGCAATTCTAAATAGTGCACTCTCTGCCAGAGAGAATAAGGCAAAACGTGCATATCCGGCAAAATGGAAATTATTAAACCGAATATAGCTTTATACACACCCATGCACACTTTACAATATATTCGCTCTTATTCTACTAACAATTAACGATTTACAAGAGTAAAACACATTTATTAACATAAAACTATGTATGAAGAATGAGAAGGTGAATGTAACATATGTAAAATACGCAATTAACAAAAATATAAAAAGTTTAATAAAATATAAAATCGCAAATACGAATAGGAAGCATCACACCGAAGCTCGATTCTATAATACATGAAATAAGCAGCCACATTCGATACTATTACACACATTTTATCTATATTCATATAGAGGCACGGCTACCCGACGTTGCCCGTGCGATTAAAAAAACAAAGCATTAGTAAGTAAATACTGTATGCAACATCTTTATATTGACACTTCACTCTATCTTCTAGTTGTCTCTCTTTCCCTCGTCCTCTTTATTTTCCCTCTCCCAAAAGTATCTGTCGCTTTTTCCAATCCGATTGTTCTCTAAATATTTAAAGACGCACCCATGTTCTACCAAATAACTAAACGTTAAAAACAAAAAGTTCTTAGACGCGCTCTTAAACGTTTAGGGACGCGGCACTGTTGTAGCAAAATAGATAAAAGTTTACAGACGCGCCCCTGTTGTACCAAATAATTTAAAGTTTAGATATGTGCCTCTGTTGTACCAAAGAACTAAATATGTAGAGATCCGCCCCTGTTGTACCAAAGAACTAAACGTTTAGTAACGCGCCTTTGTTGTACCAAAAAACTAAATGTTTAAAGGTGTGCCCCAGTTGTACCAATCAACTAATAGTTTAGAGACGAGCCGTTGTTGTAGCACAGAACTAAAAGTTCTTAGACATGACCCTGTTGTACTAAATAACTGAAAGTTTAGAAGCGCGCCTCTCTTATACAAACGAACTAAAAGTTTAGAGACGGGCCCTGGTTGTACACACGAACTAAATGTTTAGAGATGTGCTTCTGTTGTACCAAATAACTAAAAGTTTTGAGACGTGCCTTTGTTGTACCACTTAACTCATAGTTTAGAGACGCGCCTCTATTGTACCAAACAACTAAATGTTTCGAGACATGCCTCTGTTGTACCAAATAACTAATAGTTTAGAGACGTGCCTCTGTTGTACCAAATAACTAAAAGTTTAGAGACAGTTCACGCCTTCACAATCATTAGTCTGTATGTGTGTTAGTAATGTATATGAATGGCGGGCGTTGCAAATGTTAGATGCCTAACCAGACAGATGAGGGGCCACACAAGATAAAGTGAAAAGCTTTTGTTTCATTTGAGCCACCTCAGAAGCATATTTCATTTAGATGTAAATAAAGAATCTAATAGGAGGCTGGATTGTCGCCATGATAATTCTCTGTCTGATATTTATCTTCGAGGATATCTGAAGTGGTCGATGTCTGGGTGGTCAATGTCAGGATGAAACATCCGACCAAGAAGAAAGAGGTGGGAAGGCAGATATGCCCTACTGGGTATTAAAGGAAGTTGGAGGTTTGCCGGGATATCTAAGGACAGTTTTAAGCAAAGCGCTGCCCGGGAAAGATGGTGCATCTGGCTCTCATAGCCAAATGACTTAAGTGGACTATTTTAAACCTCGCCGGTATATAGATATCTCATTTTTGCAATTCTGTCATTCAACTTAGAGACACGAGTATCTTTTGTAACATTCCGGATTAGTTGTAAAAATGACATGGATTTCAAGGTGATGCATGGAGGAGTTGACAGTCTCTTTAGAACTCGTCTCATACCGAGAGAATCAAGGCCGTTACTAGAATTCCCCCTATAATAAGCGTATATTTATGTTGTATCCCTGTTTGTATACTGGCTTTCTCTTGTATACTTTCTGGTTGAATTTTAGTTAATGATTTGCATTTTTTTCCGGGAATCACTCGCATTTTTCTTTCCAAATTACTAAATAATATAATTGTTTTCTATTTAAATTAATACATGATCAAATGTAAATCAAACTTAAACTAGCTGAAATAATCGACCGAAGACTAAATCTGCCCCATGGCTTTTAAGCTGTCTATTTAGAGATTTTGGAATACCAACATTATCTTATCGGATAATTTTACATAAGAATACACTTTTAGATTGTATGTAGATTCTCAAACATTTTTCTGCAGGGTACACACACAAACACACATTGAGTTTTATATATAGAAATTTACATACATTAGTGTGATTTCATTATGTCAAGTACATCATTAGCTAACAATGATTTATGAACATTTACAAATGTAAATTTCAGGAAATGTCATTCAATTTCAGAGTAGTATTATTCAGAATTTACTGATAAGCAAATACGGGCCCCTTCATCCAGTTTTAACAAACTAAATTATTTTTTCTAAATTAATAGTATAATGAAATTATCGTTAAACAGTCCACGGTAAATTATGACATATTCCAGGAAGGTATATTGCATATTTGAAATAGTCTTCTTTATTACATTTTTTAAAACTTTTGAAAACGATTCATCGTATATCATCTTTGGTGGATTTGGCCATGTCAGTGGCAATGTTTATTAATGATCTTCCATGAACGTTATGTTAAATTTTAATCTTACCAGTTCGCTGAAAATATCATTAATTTTATATGTGACATGAAAAGCTTTAATCCGCTTTGCTATATATTAATTTGCATTATATAAATAAAGGGTTACTTGTGGGGAATAATGAGGTAGCTATCATATTAAATCATTTTTCTCCAAAAGGTTTTATAACAATTATCATGACTTATTTGAAATCATTAACACCTAAATTAAAACTAGGAATTAATGATATACTGGATCTGCTTTAAAGGCAATATAATTCTAAAGACAAAGTAATCCATTATAAATATTTTACAATCATTTCATGACGAAGATTACCTCACAGAACTGAACATATCTGAAACTCTTTAAAAGTAGTATTTTTGAGTTGACAATCCCAATCAAATAAGCGGGCTTTGATCGGCTCGCGTCACCACACAATCTCTCTTATCGAGAGAATAATTCATGGGTTGATTGAATAACAAGAAAATAACGAAGTTATAATACTATATACACACATTATCATAAAATTATATGCGTTTCCAGTGTATTTATGATTTACCGGGGTGCGATGCAAACTATAAATATATGTTATTAAATATTAAAGTGTATGTACCTGCCGACAACGTTGTTTCGGACTTACGTCCTCATCAGTACAGGAAATGATGGTTTCAGGAAGTTAAACGGGTTTGAACATAGTTCGTAGATTCAGAAGAGAATCACAACCCTACGCCCAAATTCAATAGTAAAACTGAAGTCTACACAAACATTACTGAAATATAGATACATTTGCAAACAGCAGTAGGGTGAAAACATTCTAAGGTGAATAAGTGTTTAAACACGCGAGCGTGTAAGCTTATATATATATATATATATATATATATATATATATATATATATATATATATATATATATATATATATATATATACAAGTTGACATAATGTCAAAATAAAACAAATAGTAAAAGAATACCAATGCCTCTTAGTTTCACTAATACCAGAACTGAACCCAAATATAACTGTAGAAACTCTAATAAACATCCCTTAGGCAATAAATGATTGCTTCCAAATATAGTGTATATATGTAACGTAGTAATAATAAATGCATCTAAATCTTATATCAAGTATCAAGATAGATATACACAATATATGTGCTGATTCAAGACTTGGCCTTATTCCGAAAAAACATAACCTACCTTCAATAGCCACATTTGTGGGATTGCATACTCATTTTAAATGAAATATATCTAATTATTAGATAAAGCTAATAAATGCACTGCCAATAAACTGAACACGGTCATAATAACGTTCATAAAACAACCTAATTTATTGAAGGCAAGATATTTTACAAAATTGTTTACATCGAACAAGTAATATACTCACTAATTTAAACAAGATTTAAAGTCACATAACAAATAGGGAAAATGATTACTTTGACATCTTTGATGTTAAACAATTAATTACTACCATAAATAATAACACATATATGTTCGGGTGTTATTTAACGCTATGATTGTACTTATAATAACTATAATTATCAACCTTAATTTGAAACTTTTATTAACCGTTTTCTATTTAATTTTTTATAGTTTTCGTGGTTGTTATACTTTTCTTATGACTATTTTAAGACGCAATCTTCTGTGATAGATTCAAAATAACGGCTTCTATTGGAATTATGTCAGCCTATTATCGAGACGGGTACACGCATGAATATTCAATGTTTTCTGTTTTACTATGAACTGTCTGAACTATATAGTATCTTGATTGATGCCATTTATTTAAGTTTCTAACAATCAAGGTGTAATTGTTTTAATTGCCAAATGTTGCATGTCACGAAATAATTGTGAGACCACCGTAAATTCTGCGATTCGACTAATACATGAACTAAATAAAGCCTAAATTTGGATCATTGACATTTAAAGTAATCATTATTTATATATATATATATATATATATATATATATATATATATATATATATACATATATGCATATATATATATATATATATACATATATGCATATATATATATATATATCTATATATATATATATATATATATATATATATATATATACATGTATATATATATATACTCAAAAACATCTTCCGAATAATTGAAAACTCATTTAAATACCCACCCAGATATAGTGCTATCCTAAATAAAAACACCATACTCGTCATTTCCGCACTTGGCTGAGACTATAATAATCACTAACAATGAGAAAATTAAACAAGCCCAATCAATCACTACCACTTCAAGCCCCACTAATAATTGTAATTGCCATAACCTGCACCTATGTCCACTCAATAATAACTGCATACATAAATATGTTGTATATGTTGTAAGCAAATCAGCCCAGCCCAGCAAAACAAAGGGTTGCTCAATCACATCCGCATCTGGCAACCGGTTTCAGTAGTGCTCAGGAGGCCTGGAAGGATTAGGGGTCGGGGAAAATTTTAGGGGTCAGGTCAAAATTTTTTAGGGGTCGGGCCAAATTTTTTTTTTTTTAATATTTTGAACAAAAAATATTTCTCAGGGTTGTGGGAGATTGGAAAAAAAGTTGGGGGCTGGAGAGATTAGGGCGTCGGGGAACATTTTAGGGGTCAGGCTATATTTTTTAGGGGTCGGGCCAAATATTTTTTTTTTTGAACTTAAAATATTTCTCAGGGTTTTTGGAGAGTGAAAAAAAGTTGAAGGGGGGCTGGAGAGATTAGGGGGTCGGGGAAAATTTTAGGGGTCAGGCCAAATTTTTTAGGTGTCAGGCCAATTTTTTTTTTTTAATTTTTTGAACTTAAAATATTTCTCAGGGTTGTAGTAGAGTGAACAAAAAAGTTGGGGGCTGGAGAGATTAGGGGGTCGGGGAAAATTTTAAGGGTCGTGCCAAATTTTTTTTTTTTTCTTTAACTAAAAATATTTCTCAGGGTTGAAGGAGATTGAAAAAAAAGTTTGGGGGGTGGCTGGAATGTTTAGGGGTCGGAGAAAATTTTCAGGCCAAATTTTTTAGGTGTCAGGCCAAATTTGAACTCAAAATATTTCTCAGGGTTGGGAGAGAGTGAAAAATTAGTTGGGATGGGGGGCTGGAGAGATTGAGGGCTCTGGGAAATTTTAGGGGTCGGGCCGAACTTTTTAGTGGTCAGGCCAAATTATTTCTTCTTTTTTTTTTACCTAAAATACTTCTCACGGTTTGGGGAGAGTGAAAAACATGTTGGGGGGGCTGGATAGATTGAGGGTTCAGGGAAAATTTTAGGGGTCAGGCCGAACTTTTAAGGGGTCGGGCCAAATTTTTTTGTTTTGTAACTTAAAATATTTCTCAAGGTTGGGGTGGGAGTGAAAAAAGATGGGAGGGGGGATTGCTGAAAAGATTGAGGGGTCGTGCAACATTTTAGGAGTCGGGCCAAACTTTTTAGGGGTCGGGCCAAATTTTTTCGTTTGTTTTTTAAACTAAAATGATTCTCAGAGTTGGCGGAGAGATAAGAACGACTTGGGGGGGGGGGGGCTGCAGAGATTGAGGGGTCGGGGAAAATTTTAGGGGTCGGGCCGAACTTTTAAGGAGTCGGGCCAATTTTTTTTCTTTTTTTTTTGAACTTAAAATATTTCTCAGGGTTGGGGGGAGTGAAAAAAAGTTGGGATGGAGGGTGGCTTGAGAGATTGAGGGGTCGGTGAAAAGTGCATTTATATGTAAAATTCACAGAGAAAGGTGATGGGAGTATTCCCGAATCTATAAACTAACCCCTTAGGGGTCCATGGAGCAGATTTCATCGGGGGGGACTGTTTTCAGTTATTTTTCATGATATTTTATAGTAATTTTAAAATCCTGAGTCATATTTTAATTTAATTACCTAATAATTTGAAATAACTTTTAATTTTATTTAACGTTTTTTAGCGCCAGGGACGCGCCTCTAAATTTTTAGTTCTTAGGTATTGTTTTTTAAATAAGCGACAAACGCTAATCAAAGTATTGCTACTATTTTACAAAAGCAAATTATAGGAAATTACAACATGGCCGCCAGCGATTAAGTCATTGCATTCTAATTCGATTTTAAAGTCTTGAAAAAATAAAATATAATTTTATTTCGAGATCAAAATACAATCTAAGAATAATTAATAACTTTCATCCAAAATGTTTGTTCACATAGCATATTTCTTTAAGAAAATCCAGTTACATAAAATACATATTTAGTAAAAAGAATTTACGTGAATTACATTATTATAAGTTTTTAACACATTTAAAACGATAAGAATCATATGGGGAAAAAGGAAAATAGAGGGTTGAAGGAGGGAGGGAAATAATGAGGACAAGGGAAAGAAAGACGGCTAAAGAAAGAAGAGAGATTGAAGTTTTTATATAAAGATGTTACACACACTCTTTAATTTCTACTACTTTGTTTTTTTTTTATCGCCCCGGGCAACGCCGGGTAGCCCTGCTTGTATATATATATATATATATATATATATATATATATATATATATATATATATATATTATTCTTTATTTGCGTGTTTTTGTTGCGCTAATATAAACAAGTCATGGTATAGGTTTGCATGCTCTCATCAGATTCGCTATTCTACTCAACTGAAGACAGGTATACTGTCGGAAAATTATACGTTCGCGTTAGTCTTTGTTTTCAAAGATACGTTTTACGCTTGTTCTGCTATGGTAATATGTTGAGAAAGCTGGAGGTATGGAGTGGTAGAATTTTAGAAATTAGTTTATGTATTTAATCTAAATTTTATAATTGAAACTAGAAATGTATTACTATGCAACCTGATTATTTCGGGCATATTTTGTCAAAGTAGGAAGCGTACACAAACAGCTCTGAGTTTAAACGACGAAAGCCACAATATGTCGTGAGCTTGTACATTGATAATACAGCTCACTACAAATAATTTTACACGTGCTTATGAATATATTTTTTCTGGAAAAATGACATCCGCCCCTTGAAATGCACATATAATGCACATATATAGCAATATACATACATGATATTCACAAAAACGCATACTAAAACCTCGCAATAAGTTTAAGCCGAAAAAACAATACACCTATAATAACTCTAATTAAAAACGACATGGTATCGAGCATTTTCGGATTCGATATATACTAACCCTGCCCTAACACTGTATGTGCAATCAGCTGACTACGGGACTGTAAACAAGCATTTTCGATGTACATTATCATATTGGTCTGCTAGCGCTGAATACGCTTGTTGATTTGCGTAGGTTGTTCGATTATTTATACAAGTTACATAGCTCTACTTTGAAGTAAGTATTTTCAAAGTTTTTGTTTTAAATTCATTTTATCAAGGTATATGCACCTTATTAATTATACAATATATATATATATATATATAGATATATTCTCTTTTCATGTTTTATCTTTCTGTTTTTGCTTGAGATGGTGCGTCCTACCGGATGCCAGACATTCACCGACTATTCTAGACACTCCAGCCTAGAGATATGTTAAAGATTCAAACCGTCCCTTTAAGTGCAATTCTTTGTATATCTTTTGAACTCGGTTCACTGGGTATACTCGCCAATATGTGTGTGTGGGTGTTTAAAACATGATACATAATAATACATATTTTCACATGTATTGGAATGTTGGCTAATAACACTAAATTTCATTTCTATTCTTTTCTGGTTGGAAATATATTATAAACGTATATAAAAATTGAGTATATACATAAATATATGCACAGAGTAAGACAGTAACCCACGCATATATATATATATATATATATATATATATATATATATATATGTGTGTGTGTATATATATATATATATATATATATATATATATATATATATAAATATATATATATATATATTTATAACAGACGCACTATCTACTTGATGTAGAAAAATGAGTTGATAAAACTATACATATATGTGATATCATATCATGTGCATTGCATGAACAATACTAATAATAGGGCACATGTCTGCATATTCAACCCTCCAAACAATAATATATATATATATATATATATATATATATATATATATATATATATATACTTATATATATATATATATATATATATATATATATATATATATTACATACATATATATATTTATATTGATATATTTATATACATATATGTATTTATATTGATATATTTATATACATATATATATATATATATATATATATATATATATATATATGCATATATTTAAATATATATACATATATATATATATATATATATATATATATATATATATATATATATATATATATATATATACACATATATATTCGCTTTTGTGTATTACTGTGAAGTATTTTTTTCATGTAAAATAAAAATCGTGTTGGAATACATCAAGATACGGTACATATTATAAGACTGGAGGACAATGATATCGATGAAAAGAAACACCAACATGAAAAAAGCCTGAATATTAAGAAATAACACTTTCAATAGAAATAGAAATACATATATATGTGTAATGACGACGTTGCAAAAAGTTCAGGAGTTCTTCATCAATACTCTCTTATTAATTCACTATTGGTATCAGGTTGTATTGTTAAAGAGCGCCATCAGACACACGGAACCCGTTTTTATGTTAATCAAGAAAAGCGTCACTAATGGAAAACCCGTTGTAAACATTTTCACATTAAGAACATGAATTACACTATATCAAAAAAGAATTGCAAACAAAGTTTAAAACTAGTTGCAAAAATCCAAATTATAAAATCCTTAAAATCTCACAGGATTTAGTGCTATAGAAAGAAAATTATAATTACTAGCTTCGGTCGTCTATTTTTGCTAGGCTGCGGCGTCAAAAATGAACGCTCACCCGTAAACCGATGGAGGCACAATCATATTTCTTGGGTGGGTAGACATTGATTTTCTTTGTTTCTGACCCAGAATATTTTTAGTTAACAGTAGAAAAAAAAAAAATTACCCCCCCCCCAATTTTTTTTTACCCTCACCCATGGATACTAATATTTTCTGTTAAAAAAAGAAATTAAAAAAAAAAGTGTTAGCCCCCCCAATTTTTTTACCCTGAATATTTTAAGTTAAAAAAAATAAAAATAAATGTTTCCTCCCACCTACCCACAATTTTTAATGTTTACCCTTCCCCATGAATAGTAATATTTTCAGTAAGGAATAGAAAAAAAACAACAACAAAAATGTTTTCCCATCCCCAAAACAAATATTTTTACCCTTCCCCATGAATAGTAATATTTTCAGTTAGAAAAAAAAATGTTTTACTTATCCCCACCAACAATTTGTTTTTACCCTTCCCAATGAATAGTAATATTTTCAGTTAGAAAAAGACCAAAGAAACAATATTTTTACGCCCCCGCAAAAAAAAATGTTTTACCCTTCCCTATGAATAGTAATATTTTCAGTTAGAAAAAAAAAGAAGAAAAAAGGGTAAACCCTCCATAAAATGTTTTTTTTTTACCCTCCCCAATAGTTTAAAAAAATTAAATTAGAAGAGCCTCGGTCATATCAAATAACTCATGTTTAAATATGCTATTGAAGGCGCCTACGTCATATCAAAGTGTTGTTATTCATCCAAAATGGTTACCCATTTAGTAATGGCCGAGATATTTGTTTCTTAACTTCAATTCACAATAAACCACCTTGTCTTATTAACGTACTTAAAATACAGATGATAATGTGAAAAAATCGTCCCACAATGACGTCACTTCCGGATGAGTCAGCAATTTTATTTTTCAAAAATGGTCATCAATTTATTAATCGCTGGGATATGCCTTGATAAACTTCAATTTACAGCAACAAACATTGTTTTAACAACGTAATGAAAATAAAGAATGAAAACTGTGAAAAAATCCTCTCACGATTACGTCACTTCCGGAAAGAACCGGAAGGATGAGTCAGCAATTTAGTTTTAGACTTAGTAAATAGTCATACTACCTTGATGGAGTTTCGACTTCAGACAGACAGAAAGACAGACAGAGACAGATACATAATTCCATTATTAATAGATATAGGAACCACTACATATATAAACACGTTATATGGTTTTGATGTTCAATTATCTAAAAAGGTATTTGAAAACCTCAGAAATTTCAAAAATTGTAGCACTTTTCTAGCTGTTGACATTTTACTAAGGCTTCAATTTGAAAAAAAAATCCAATGCGATGTATATGCTACACACCCACACACACCCACACACACACTGACACATATATATATATATATATATATATATATATATATATATATATATATATATATAACTTACAATAACACCTCCCCTCTCCCCCTCAACCATTTCACCCTTTCAACCACTTCTTTTACACGCTCACCCACCCATCCGCCACACTCTCATACCACCTCATTTTTTCAAATTTTTTCCAATACTATGAATTACCAACTCACAGAGCCTCCCCTTCCTCTTCCCCGACCTATCCACTTATCCGCATACACACTCACACACACACCCACCCATCCACCCATCTTCTTTCACCACGAATCCTAACTTTCCAACTCACTCATTCCTCACATTCTTGATATAGCAGCCTGGTGAAACATTTCCACTTTTAAAATATTTCACACCTACTATAACAAAATCTCCTCTCTCCCCCCTCAGCTATTCATCCTCTCGACCATTTCTTTCACACTCTTACCCACCAACCCCTACCACCATCAAACCACCTCATTTTTTCAAATACTTATCTACAACCATGTCATTACCCACTCACTAATATCATAGAGCCTCCCCCTCCTCTTTCCCCATCTCTCCACATCTTCACTCACTGCCATCCACATTATTCCAGCTCACCCCACCCCTTCACTTCTTTACTCACTGCCATCCACATTATTCTCGCTCACTCCCACCCCTCCACATTTTTCACTCAGAACCATCCACATTTATTTCATTCCATGCTACTGACTTCACTAAGCCCGGACCCCGGTCCTACTGCTCACAGCAGTGGCTACTACTTCCTTCCCATCAACCCATCATATAAACTCAATATTTTTACGTACTTGCTTGACATTTTTCTTAATATTATCATCATGAAGAAGTCTTAAAAATAGAGACGATGAATATATAAAAGAAACATCCGTTTTAGTTTTTCCTTTTTCATTTCCCATCACGTCGGATTACCTCCATCCTTATTTTCTCATATATATATATATACATGTGATACTTAGAAAACAACATATATCATATATATAATAATGGATCAGCGTTCTCGTAGCGCCCCCCGTCAGTACCCAGGCTTGCCTGTAGAAACAAATGATCCAACCAGCAGGCTAAATTCTAAGAGACGATGCCAGAGAGCCAAGTCGAAGAATCCTAGTCACAGTCCAAATGCCAAAAGCAGACAGCCTCAAGAGCACCTATCGGTAGGGCCTGCCCTTCGCATACTACAACTAAATGCTGAAGGCCTTTCTGCTGCCAAGCGAAGCCTCATCGAAGTCCTCGCCTCCCAACATTCTATTGATGTCATCTGCCTCCAAGTAAACCCACATTGGCACAGAGGTTGCAGGGTGCTACACCATCAATGACTTTGACCTCTTGTGCTACACACCCCGTGCCAAACATGGACTTGCCACCTGTGTGCGGTCAGACATAGCTCAAACAAATCACCTGACAACAACACAATACTCAAACACAATAACCATTTACTGCTTCCATATCAACAATGTGTACAAGCCACCGAGTGCCAACTGGGACATACAGGTTCTACCCCCCCCCCCACCCTGCAATCTATGTAAGGGACAGTGACGGTAAGGTACTGTCAGACGGGGCATCTAGAAAGGACTTTGCTCTGATACACGACACTAAACAAAGAGGAACATTCCACTCAGCTAGGTGGAGGAAGGACTATTCTTCTGACCTATGCTGGGTCAGCTCTTTGAACGGCACCCCCTATGCCACACAGACCCTGATCCTTGACGACTTCCCACACAGTCAACATCGGCCCTCACTTATACACATTGGCCTACAACTCCCAGTGATAACCAGCCCTAGGAAAATGCGCTGGAACTTCCGCAAAGCAAACTGGAAGAAATACAGTGAAATTCTGGAGCGGAGTACTGTTACCATCCCACTCCGCACAATCACTGTAGATGAAGCATACAATCGCTTCTGCAGCGCCATCTACAAGGCTGCCCACACAGCTATCCCACGAGGCTACCGGCCCCTCTTCGTCCCATGCCTGGACGAGGAAAGCACTGCCCTCCTACAAGCACACGAAACATCTGGGGACCCTGAGATGGCAGACCACCTCATTGAATCGCTAACAACAACTCGGCGGGAAAAGTAGGAGGAACAGTAACAGACCTGAACTACACCCACTCTAGCAGGAAATGTGTGAGCCTCATCCGCCGCTTGGGAGCTGCACAGAACCCTCTTACCTAGAGCCGACCACCCGTCTCACCTAACCAAGTTGTATCTTACCTAGTGTTATTGCAAAAGCAACTCAAGGCAAACACACCAGAAGGGCAATTACAGCTGATCTCAAATTACACCGGAAAGCGCACAATGAGGAAAGGAGCCCGGAACCTATTGAGAATGCAGAACTGGAGAAAGTCCTGCAGGGCCTAAAATGTGGGAAGGCAGCAGGATATGACAACATATCACCTGAGCTCATGAAACATCTCGGCCCCCCAAGCCCTGACCTGGCTGACTGAATTCTACACCAAGATCCTACAGACTAACCTGATCCCAAAGAAATGGCTAACGGCAAAAGTCATTGCTATATTAAAACCTGGCACAGACCCCAAACAACCAGCAAGCTACCGCCCAATCTCTCTACTCTGTATTCCCTACAAAATACTGGAACGCCTTATACTCCAACGTATATCGCCAGGAGTAGAGGGCATTCTGTGCATGGATCAGGTAGGTTTCCGGAAGGATCGAAGCACAGGAGAGTAAGTATTGCCCCTAACCACCTTCATCGAAAATGGTTTCGAGAACAGACTGAAGACAGGGACTGTGCTCCCTGACCTCACAGCCGCCTATGATACGGTCTTGCACACAGGCCTCATACTGAAACTCACAAAAGAGCTTCCCGCCTGGCCAACAACTGCCATCCAAACCCTGCTGACCAACCGGAGGTTCAGAGTTCACCTTGGACATAACACCAGCGCATGGAGAGCACAGAAAATGGGCTCCCACAAGGCTCAGTTCTAGCTCGAACACTATTCAATGTATACACAAATGACCTACCCAGCACCAACTCATCTACGCGGATGATATCTGTCTGGCATGCCAAGCACCGGACTTTGAACAACTGGAACGGGTTCTCACTGAAGACCTCATAAAACTGGACCAGTACTGCAAAACGTGGCGTTTAAAACCAAGCCCAGCAAAAACTGTATCCAGTGTATTACATCTCCACAATGCAAAAGCTGCCAGAGAACTCAACATCCCCCTGAGCGGTCTCCAACTTAAGCATGCCCCTAATCCAACCTAAGTTGGAGTTACCCTTGACAGGATCCTATCAATCAAGGAACATATCAAAGGAACGGCGGCTATGGTGATGTCCAGGAACAACCTGCTCAGCAAGCTGTCTGGTGCAAAATAGGGTGCATCATTTTCCACGCTACGCACCTCTGCATTGGCCCTTGCCTACTCTGCAGCAGAATAGTATGTCCCTGTTTTGTCTAGGTAATCCCACACACACCTTGTAGACACCCAGCTCAACTCAACAATGAGAATCATAACCGCGACAATCCGCTCAACACCACTACCCTAGCTCCCCGTGCTATCAAACATTGTACATCCACACATCCAGCGAACAGCATCCACTCAAAGGATGCTTCAAAGGGTTTAAGACTTCCATCATCGACCAAGACATCCTCAACCCACCCACTGCTCGACTTCCATCCAGACGCCCCATCTGGAAAAACATCCCACCAGCTTACTTCACCATCCAATCAGCCTGGAAAAAGGAA
Source organism: Sepiola atlantica (assembly GCA_963556195.1). Taxonomy (NCBI): domain Eukaryota; kingdom Metazoa; phylum Mollusca; class Cephalopoda; order Sepiida; family Sepiolidae; genus Sepiola; species Sepiola atlantica. Next base: position 50,651,071 of record OY744540.1, read on the forward strand.
TGGGCGTCCAAGAAGGTCCCTAATAAACACCTGGTGTCAGACCCTAACCAACAAGTGCCTGGCACCGACCTCCCAAGGAGAGAGTGGTCAACCATCAATAGATTCAGGATTGGACATGCCCCGTGCTTGGCCAGCTTTCACAGATGGGGCAGCAGCCCATACCCACTGTGCTTGTGGAGAGGAGCAGACAATGGAGCACATCATTGAAGTCTGCCCTCTCCAACGACTGAGAGGAGGATTAGCCACCCTCCACACAGCAGACACGGAGGCTACTGCGTGGCTGAAGGACTTTGCATTCGCTAAAAAAAAATGTTTTTAAGTGAATATTTTGAAAAAAAATATGTGTGTGTGTTTGTGCGTGTATGCGTGCACTGGTATATATATATATATATATATATATATATATATATATATATATATATATATATATATATATATATATATATATAATAATAAGTATAGTATTTTGAAAAAAATACTTTGACAAACCTAAACAGACTTGATTTTTAATTTCACTAACTCTTTTCCCATTAATGTATTTACCCCTCTTGTCTCCTTGGTCATTTAATATCCCTCCTAATTATTCATCAAATCCTTAATTTGGTTTCAAAATAATTTTTTTTTAATTTACTATTCCCTAGCTCTTTTTAATTTTTAATTTTTAATTTTCAATCATTCACTCTCTCACATTCCTCTATGTATTTTATCATGCTTTTAACTAATTCTACTTTAACCCTTTTTAAACCCCCAGAAACCATAACTGGTAACTACAATTTAATTTAATTTGCTCTTAGCTGCCTGAAATGTTAGAAGCTCACTCATTTTGAATTCTATTTTTAGATTCAGCAATCTCTATACCCACATCCCACTTCAGAGTAATCCTACCCTCCAAAACCTACATCCTACCGCCCGCCAACACCCTCAACCTCCCTGTCACTTTAACTGCATCCCCATACCAACCCTTCCTCCTTTTCCTTTTCCCTTCTTTTTTATTTCCCCCCAACTCACAAAGCGGCTATTTAAACAATCCCGTACTCCATAAACCCTCCCCCCTAACCCCAAATCTTTAACCATTTTGCCTTTCTTGTTTCATTTGGATTTAAACCTTGAATGAGATATCATCTGCCTTATTTGGTCCTGGAAGTATATCAAAAAATGGCCAGTTTCTCTCTTTTCAATCCCCTTTAAGTGCATCTGGATTTACCTATATTTTGAGCACGTTCTCCACACTGCTCCCACGCAAAGAGTTTTTCTTCACATTCTACAATTCATCGGACTTCTTTTCAACGGAAATTTACCACCCGGACAATTTGCATATCTTTTTCACGGAACTTTTCTTTTCATTCACTGCGTTTTTTAACAAAAATTCTTTTAATAATAATTTTCATATTTTTCAAATATTTGAACTTTGTTTTTTTCGAAAGCCAACTTATCCATCTGTATTTCTCCTCTGATGATAAGATTTCGATCTTTGAAAAGCCTTGGCTTAAGGAAAGAATAATACACACTAGTTTATTACTGAATACACCTTGCATTGAACAATTGAAATTTTAAATAAATTTGGACAATCGTCGCATATTTATCACTCTTTTTTCTTCTATCTCTACATTTGCTCTATCTCGTATATTGAGCTAATCCTCTTCACAATAGGTTCCATCTACTAAAAGTTTTCACTTTGGTGTATATTTGATCCTATATATATATATATACATATATATATATATATATATATATATATATATATATATATATATATATATATATATATATGGGAAATGAAAAAGGAAACACCCCAAAAGATGTTTTTTATGTGTTCATCAACGTTTCTTCTTTATTTGTAAGACTTCTTCAGGATGATAATATTAAGAAAAATGCCATGCAAGTACGTGAACACATAAGGTTAACATGATGGGTTGATGAGACGACGTAGTAGACACTACTGGAAGCTGTAGGACCCACATCCGGGTTTGGTGATGTCAGTCGCGGTTAGTCTATGGTATATATATATATATATATATATATATATATATATATATATGCTATATACTCACAGTATTCTTAAGGTCAACAGTTACCTAATCGTAACCGATTCTTGTCTTTGTCAATAATTCAGTTTTTTTAATCTTTAGTTGATGTTTTATCCTACTAGAATTTACTCGTTTGAAGCCTTTTTAAACGTACCGAAATAATAATTTGGTTTAGTAGAAAATAAGTTATGCCAAAATAATATTTCGTCATCAGTGTGTAGAATAACTAACCACATTGACTTCCAATCACTATATTTTTTTAATTTAAAGCAATATTGATTTTTTATACAAAAATAGAAACAAACAGCACAGGAATCGGAACATATTGCCTTTTCTTAAGATGGTTAATAATATTGAAGCGTTCAGCTGCTTAAAATGACTCACATGTCGATTGAGTAACGCTCGTCATGCAATTGAACTCGACATAACTTTTTAAATGATAAATATAATTTTATGGAAAGGTAGAAATATAAAAGAGGATTAGCTAATCCAAATATAGAAGTATCAAACAGATGTGGGTCAAATAAATGAGCTACGTTTCTTCTAATAAAGATGTTAACAAAGTGAGTGAACCTGTTTTAATATTGAAAACACGCCCACTGTGCGCCAATAGCAAATGGTTACTATAATTTAAATACATTAAACCCAATTAGTTACTCAAAATCGAAACAACAATGCTCCCACGAATTCAAAACAAAATTAGTTCCACGAATTTTGAAACAATAATCTGTCCTATGAATTCGAAACAAGAATTTGTCTTCCTAAATTCTAAAAAAAACAATTAGTCTTTTAAATTTGTAACAACACTACATCTCCAAAATTCGAAACAACAATTAGAAACTCAAATTTGAAACAACAATTCGAATGCACTTCACTCCAACTTGTTCCGGTGTATTTCTATTCTGAATTTATTGAATATGCTTTCGTATTTAGAATAATAAGAGAGAAATTAGAAAAATTAATATGGAAACCAGTTAATTTTATGAGGATACATTGACGAAAAAACATAATGAAGCCGAAGTAAAGTATAGGAAAAAATGAATAATAATAATAGGGAATTTGCCAATAAATATGAGCCATATAAAACACTTCATAAAAGATACAGAAAAAAATCGAGAACTATAAAAAATGATGTTAAACGACAAGGAAAATATACAGTACTTATACAAATATACAAGTTGAATATAAACTATTATCAAGAAAAAATTAACAAATAGGAACCTCAGAGTCTAATAATATTAAACAACAAGAAAATATAGGAAAATATAACATAAGATACATATATGAAACTAAAACAATAGATCAAACAAATTATAGAAATAGTAAAAAACTTAATAATTAATAAGTTTTTCTCTAATAAAGAAAATAAATAAAACATGTAATAAAATGAATTTATTTGAAACTTACAAGACACACACATTTAACTAGAGAAGCATATTTAACAAATTTCTTAATGTGTACGTTCAAAAAGCCCGTATTATACACAACTTGACAACATCGTATTTATCTTATAACCAAAACAACAATAGCAGACAAAATGACAAGGAAAAACTTGGAAACGGTACTCAAGCATAACATTTTGCTTTTGGAATTCGAAATTTCGTGCTCAAACTAATAAGAAAAATCTGCAAAAACATCTAAGATATAACATACTGTCATAAATAAGAATACGGTAAACTATGTATTTTTAGATATCGTGATAATAAAACAACAGAATGTTAAACAAATGAATGTGAATGCAAAATGCCAACCTGATCAAAATGATGATTACAGAATAAGGCAAGATGAAATTGATTATGAAAGTGATGAAAGATTTGTGATGCATATCTTTAGATCACAGATCCCGTATTTGTGACACTAATGAAAAGTGTCTTAGTAGTATAACTCAACGTGTTGACGCTTCTTAGGAAATCGTACCTTATTTGACTACGATATTAATTCGCCAAAAATAAAAGAATGTAATAGCATTTATAGTTATCATAGGTATTGTTGTGGCCAATCTAATTGCTCGAATAAACTAAAATTCGTTACAGAAATTGCCACTCACAGACTTCGAACATTGTTTAATCATGTCTAAAAATTAATAGATGTATGTATTTGGTTGCATTTCTATGATATTGCACTTTTTAAGTAAACTGTCCCATGTTTAACAAGTTTGTGGCCAAAGACACTATTACTAAACCAGTTAATTGCCTGAGAATGAAATTGAAGTAGTCATTATAAGTAGATATTGCCAGAAAATATTGTCCTCATAGTAAAAACAATAATATAAAAATGCAAAAAATAAAATCCAATGTGTGTAACATTTGCAAAGAAAAAGAAGGTGATAGTGATTTTTTGTTAAATACTGAATGGGATGAAAACGTTCCTGGAGCCATTAAATAAAAGCTTACTTTGGCATGTACTATGTGTATCAGTTGCCAATCTTATTTGAAAATATGGCAACATTCTTTCACTGGCTTCAATCAATGAAGTTCACAGAATTTCGCAAGAATGAGAACAAATAAATATTTATCAACAAATATTGATATAAAAAGACGAATGGATTATTAATGTGAAACAATTAGTGCAGCAAAAATTCAAAGCCATATTGTCTTATATGTTTTCTGCTGTTAAATTAATTGAAACTCATTAGCTTATTTCTATAAGAAAAAACACAGGTAATCATGTCATAGCAACATTCCCTCCAACATAACACAATACTTGGAAATTGTTATTGATTCATTGCCAAATAAAAACAACATGATGTGTAAATCATTAGTCAATATGCAAAATCTTATGAATACACTTTTCTGCTTAATGAGAACAATGACATTCACAAAGACTTTGACATTAATGAAATTATGATCTCAATGCAATTGTTTTGTTAACTGGATAAAACTGCACAAACGATTCGACCAAGAACGATGCTAACACATTCTCTGCACATCACACTGTTTAAAACGTAGCCATTGCTACCAAATGAAAAAAAGGCATTGACATTTTTAGATTAATAGATCTAAAGATAATTTAATGAAAGACAACAGTCAAAAATTGGATGTGATATGCTTTCAACTTGTGTTTCTTACCGGGGAAAATGGAAAGTTTCCGGATCGAAAATATGGAAACATTAGACTTCAAATATTAGTCCGAAACAGACTTAGATATTCTGATCCTAGATGTAGAAAAAACATCCGATATTTGTTAACAATGTTGAAAATGCAGACAAAAGAGGTTTGGATGCTGGAATGTTTGCCATGATGACACACTGAAAACAGTAATTATTACGTTGGTAGAATGCAATCAAGAATAGCAAAATAATTAAACAGCTCTGGAGTGCAACCTTTCAATGATGATGGAAGAGAAAGGCATCTGATATTAATGCTATGGATTTAAATGTGGCCTTTCGACTCTGTAATAACATTATTTTCTTGTTGCCATTATTTGAGAGAGTATTTGAAAGAATTGAATAGGGAATCTTAAATGTAAAAAAGTCAACAATAGAACACTTTGTGTAAATAATGTTTTTGCTGTTTGTGAATGCTTTTTCTGTGGGCTGAATTATTTCATTAATTATTTTGGAAAAACAATTCCGATTTTGGTAATGTTCATACATTGTTTCAGGAGAACTTAGTATCAACAAGGAATTTCCCCATATGAAATGATGGTTTGATCTCGCACCCATTTATGACAAAGACCCTCCAGATAAAATCCAGCAATTCAGTTAGCAACATATAACATGCAGAATTCCTTGTTCTGTATATTGCCTCATATTGCACAATTTGGTGTCTTGATTTAAAATGCATTCTGGTAGCAAAATTGTAGAAATGTCTGAGCAAAGAAAATAATGTTGCAAAAAAATGCAGTTATGGATTTCCTGAGCTGATGGAGTATTCACATGTTTTTACTTTTACTAGTAGTGTAAAATGAAGAGAAAACGATAAAGGTGTAAGAAGACTTCACCAATTGTAAAGAAAATCAACTATAAACAAATATGAATGTGTACAATCTGTTACTACCTTTTCTTTAGCAAGCCAACTTTGATGACCAATACATTGGAGAAAATAGCATTATTCTGACCAGATATGTGACCGGTTACCGAACAACAGCTGAAGGAAATGAAAGTGTTTGGGAAACTCTGGATAAAACTAGAACATAATATAGAAGATACACGTCAGCTGGTCTTCAACTCATTAGAAAAACAAGATATTTTAGTACATATGTATGCTAAGATGTTGTTAGTGCACCATTTATTTAGCTAATCTGATAAAAGTATAGTGATTGGTGCTGATATTCCCCGCAAAAGAAGCCATAGGATGAGATCAAAACGAGATTGCAAACAATGCTACGAAATTCTACAAACATATTTTACGAAAATATGGTAAAAATATCACTCTAATAGACCATATTTTTTAGATGAAACTTGATTATATTTAGTTGGTTGTAATAATGTAAATGCCTCATATCTACCTAAAAAAGCAAACAGAATGATCATTAAAATAATAAAGGCTATTTCAAAATAGTCAAAGACAAAGGTCATACAGCTCTAACTGTGTATCTGAACAAAGCCAACAAACATCGATATTACCACAGCATTCCTCTTACTCAGATAAATGAAGAGAATCGATGTATTTAGTGTTTAAGCTTCTTATCAGAAAGCATTTAAAAATTGTAATTCAAAATTCCAAGTACTGGTTAAATATAACATATTTATAAATGCATTGTTGATTTATCTGAATTGAAAGAAAAATAGAAATTTAAAAAAAAGGAATATAAAAAAACGTGGTTGATGTATCAATTGATGAAAATACAACTGTTGATGTTTTTATTGAAAGATAAATGAAAAAAGTGTCTGATTAATCAGTGGTTGAAAATGAAACTCAACTCAATTAAGACGAAAAACGATTTACAATGAAATTATTTAAATTATTAGAAAACTAAAATGTTATTAGAATACAGACAGACCTCTACTCAGATGCAGGTGTAATTCATGATCACAGCTTCTCAAATTCTGTGTTGGTGTAGGTTGAACAAGCAAAAGTGTTTGTCTGCCAACATAACCTTTATGAATCATCTATTTTATGGGTTTCCTGTCAGAATATGGTGAATAATAAGAATGAGTTGTATTCAAATAAAACGAAGTGCTCTAAATATAATTATAATGATTAGAGTTCAGCATAGAAATCTGTCAACTTACTAGGAATTGCATAAAGTGAACATAATAATGTTACGCCATATGTATAATAGGCCATACTGTTCAAAGTTGATGAAATTTGCATGGCTAGTCATGTTATGCTGTCATTAATCTACAAAACAGGTGATGCAATTTTTGAGATCCCCAAAAATGGATCAATGTCTTAGAAAAATGAATGTTGTATTGTTTGCTTATTTAATGCAGTTGCCACCTGCCAATGAAAAAAAAAGTTTTTCTGGAGTATCAAACTATGATGCCAAAATAACATACATTGGTATTAATGGACAATCATTGTAAAAAATACTTAGAATATCATTAAGTTGACATAAATATGAGACTAAAAGAAGGCAAATACAACTATGTTGATCTTTTAGGCAGAATAAAGATAGGTTAACAATCAGACTCTGATATTATAATTCCTGAAAGAGATGATGTTTTCTTGAATTAAATACAACTGTTAAATATGTTGATGAAAACTTGTTTGCAATGAATGATACACCTTTATTTAATTGGGTGTGTAGTTTGCCTTTACATAAGCTTTTGATGTGTGTAATAATTTAATAATGAAAATATGAAAAATTAATGTAGTAGGAATTGCTGCACAGAATTCTGGTATGAGACAGGTAAGTTGTAGAAAAAAGAGAAATGTTTAAATTGGCATAAACAAGACATCTGACACTGTTGGAGTAAACGCTGCTAAAGCAAGAGTCATGTTGAAAAAACATTGATGTAGATCAATGATTATGCAATAGTAGTATTGTTGAAATGATACCAATAACGACACCCCTATTTCAATTAGAAAAGTTCAAGCAGACTTTTTCATTTGTGTTAGTGATCTTTCAACTATAACACAACATGAATTGTCACTTGCTTATCCTATTACTATTACAGATCACATACACATTTCTGTGGATGCAATAGTTGCTGATTTAGACAATCATATATTTTCTGATGGTCAAGCCTATGTGGCTTATTGAAGAGCCAGTAATCTTAGCAATGTGTATCCTTGTCACTTGGATCTTAAATAATTGCTCATGGTGGATAAATATTGATGGAACAGTACAATAAACTCCGAACCAGTACTGGAATAGCAGATTTGCTTCCTTTGATACCGTGCAGGAAAATACCTCCTTGTATAGCAAATGCTTCTAGCATGTCCAAAATAGTGATAACATACTTCATTTAGAAGAAAATACAAACCATATATCCAAGAAGAAGAAAAGTAATGAAATTAGCCATACTTTCGTTCATGCACATATTTTGATTTATCAAAGGAAATCATGTTTGGCAAATGTAGTTGTGCGATCACTGATTCAATTGTGTCACATTATTGAGTATTTGTATACTTTTATACAACATGAATAGTGTACATCAAAAAATATAGTCACATTATCTTTAATAATGATAAAAATAATAATGATAATAATACTAATGTATTTACGTTCAGAAAAAAAGCATCGGTAGACCATTTGTTATAGTAATCAGCAATTTGCTAATGAATTTTGAAAATAGTGCTCAATTAATTTAGACATACTATTAAGAGAAACGTTTCAATTTATTACAAGTGATCAGACTAGATGCACCAGATTGCATCAGAAAAACATGTAATGCACAAAATAACAAGATTTGCAATTGTACTTGGCTATAGTATAGAATCTGAATTTCTATTTGCATCAAAAGAAAGTGTTATACTAAGTCCTATTAGTCGCACACATCGATTTACAACTTTACTTTCAACAACAACATAGTTTAAATACTGGGATACTTGTTCAAAATACTGAGCATCAGTTAACGTCAGCAATTGAATTAATTAATGATATCAAACATGTTATCGTCTCAAATAAAAGATTTTCGATAAATACTGAAAAAGAACCAATCATTTATTGTTATATCATGAACGTTAGTTCTAAAAAGTAGCATATATATTGAACTAAAGTCAATAATCATATAATTATACTGAAATAAAAACTATAAAAACTTATTATTAAATGTTAAGTATGCTTTTTTAAATGGAGAATTTATTTTTATATCTTAATATTTTTTGGAATTTATTAGAAAATCTCAAAATTAAATGTTATTTTGAAATAAATAATTAATTGTGTATATTACACTTATTATTTCAAACACTTATTTTTATTTCTAAAATACTTTTTTTTAAGTTGAACTTATTTGAAACTCAGAAATTTAAATGGGTTCTTATAATTCTCAAACTTATTCTACATTTATTCAAAACTAATAAGTTATGAATAACAGGCTAGTTAACTAGTGAATCAGATTGTAATGTCATAGCGATTATTGCTTAAATGTTTCGGGTCTTGTTATTTGTTACAGTGTTTCATTATAATAAACATCTAATATACATTTTTTAGCGGCAATGTCTTAAAAAGTCAATTAAACTGTCTAATTCAAACGCATGTGTATTATATATATTGATAATAATAAACAATAATGAATAAAGTTATTCATTAAATGAAGCATAATTTGCGTCATGCCCCATTCAAAACATGAAATATGCATGATCAATTTATCTTTATCACATTACCGCGAATAGAGTGACTACTGTCGCTGAATCCTTGAAACTATGGAGTCTGCCTGCATTTAACAATGTATCCGTACTGCATATTTCAAGAATTTTGCTTGTCTTACATGCAATCCACGTTTATTTTAACTGAAAATAAATTAACACAACTTATGACATAATTGAATTATCTTCATATATAGTACCTCATAGTAAACTTTCTTTCACTGTAAGCACTGTTTTGTTCCATTTTCTATTTTTAACTTATCCTAATTATTGTTTATTTTGCATTTCGTTCAAGTGAAAAATAGATGTCATACAACAAATATAAAATGCAGAAAGTGTAAAAGTACATACCAGAAGGATTGTATTATAATATCCCTTCTCTATTCACAAATTCGTTTCTCTTACCAACACTAGACGAGTAGAAACTCATTCCTGTTTTAATTATCTTTGTAGTTGCATGGGTATGTGAGATTTTCAAGAAACTCGTAGCTTAATAAGGTATGCACATAAGTAGACACACATTTTGGTATATATGAAAAGTATACGAAATTACTCATCTATTAGCTATTGCGAACTATCATATAAACACTGTAGGTTCACAGTAATACGACCAAAGAACAAACAACCCACCTAATAATATATATGTATATATGTATATATAGAGGGAGAGATATTTATATATATATATATATATATATATATATATATATATAGATATATACTTTCGTGTGTATTTCTGTGTGTGGGTTGGTGTGAATCGTGTTTGGAATGTTTGAATCGATATTTGCATCTGCCTAGCCAATTTGCATTTTTTCCTTCTACCATCATCTTAAAAATAACAGTATGTTTCTCGTTTTATTTTAAAAAAATACTTATTTCGTTGAAGCATATTGATTGAAGTAAGACATTTTAATCAATGCACTAAGCAGATGCAAAACATAATCTCTATATAACACTATTTTGGGGCATCTAGTTTAACGATTTAATTTGTTTAGAAATGTTTAACTTATGATTATATCTACTAAAATATAAAGTGATAGTGAAAATTATACTTTATCATACTCTAACGTGAAGCACTAACATCAATGCATTTCTGTTTTTTTCGTAAACATGGCAATTAATTAATTATTTGCCCATGCGTTAAAATGACGACAATACACTATACTTTCTGGATTGGGCCTAATAAGCAGATTGGATCTGTTAATAATTACTTCACCTAATAGAACTGATCACAAACAGAATAACACAATTCATTCTAAATCGTATCAGAAATTTTCTGATATTCATAAGAGCTAATAAAGATTTAGTTCTAGTCGTGAAGAACTCATATTAGTAACGATGACATAAGATATATGCTCATTTGCTCACAACGTTGAGGACTGCTACATAGTTATGCGGCACCCAAACCAGGTAACTCGATTTGATAAAATTAATGATGCAATGACACCACAATAATGTATTAACGCAACTTTAATATGTAAATATTTTAATAAATAACTGTGTAAATAAAAATTCTAACATTAATTATGAGCCCATTTTGAATAACAGCGAGCACAGAAAGAAAAATAATGGCATAGTGTTTTTATTTTATATCTGTAATTCTAATGTCGTAACATATCTAATTACCAAGGAAAATGTATAAGGAAAACTTATATATATATATATATATATATATATATATATATATATATATATATATATATATATATATATGTACAAATGTGTTTCATCAGATCGTGAATTACTGTTTTGTTGACAAACAAATAACCATAATATATATATATATATATATATATAACCATTAATTATGAGCCCATTTTGAATAACAGCGAGCACAGAAACAAAAATAATGGCATAGTGTTTTTATTTTATATCTGTAATTCTAATGTCGTAACATATTAAATTACCAAGGAAAATGTATAAGGAAAACTTATATATATATATATATATATATATATATATATATATATATATATATATATATATATATATACAAATGTGTTTCATCAGATCGGGACTTACTGATTTGTCGACAAACAAATAACCATAATATATATATATATATATATAACCATTGATTTTCTAAAAGTGCGTCTCGCCAGGAGAGTACGTCTAAAAACTGTGTCCACATACACGAGTAAATAACGGATAACATAATTACACTCCCATTAATAAATGGTTAATATATGTAGGTGTTATCAGAAACATACCATTCGGTTTACTGTGGTGTTGCATGTTGCAATGCTTGGGATAATATAACTATTTTGTTTACCCAGGTATTGCAAATTATAATTAGATAATGAAAGTAAGTTATCTTTCATGTTACTAATTGAACAAACACATTTACATGATTACATAATATATGTGTATTCTTCTGGTGTTTTAGACTTTCCTTCTAGGGGGTGTCTTTTATAGAAAATGCAGGATATATAACAATGTAGTATAGATACTTACGCGTGAACAAACAGATTCATATAGAGCTTCATATAATGTTAATGATTAAATACATGGTTACTGGAATCTAACTTTTATTTTTTAGTTGTAAATGCACAAGAATTAAAAATTAATATATCTTGAGTTGGAATCTTTAAACTCTGATCATCAATAATACATATCTACGTATTTTTCTAATTTTTATTTCATTGTACTCCAGTGAGTCTTATCCGGAAGCTAACACTTGATTGTTAAAGAAGATACATAAATATCTAAGTGTTCTATTAACGTACTATATTACTTCTCAAACGATAGGTTAGGATAGAAGTAAGACCATTCAATTTTCGTCTACATAATTGACGAGTTTACTATGTTATAATATATATTGTTGTGGTCCATATATATTGCTCTTGTCAGCTTCCAGGACAATAATTTATCTAGCCTAGTAGAGTATACACCTTAGTTCTGTTACTCGGAGCAACATCATTTGAAGAAAGTCACCATTCCTCGTATTAGCTCCTGTGTCGTTATACGGATGGGGATCTTATTTTCTAAAGTTTTACTTAAAGGGTGAAGTATCCTCATCTCAGGTTGTCCTGAAAAACTTTTTGTACTAATATACATTAGACACTACAGGATAGTGTATAGTAGTCATTCACATTCTCTCTTTTGTTTTATTTTACATTAGGTGGTAAGTTCTCAGAAACCAAGTTGCCGATTTTGGGGGCTATACCCCTGCTTTCTATATGAGATACATATATAACCTAGTGTGCAATTAAAATACTCTCAAATGTTGACTTAGTAAAAAAGTTAAGAACATCAATCTTCCCTCTCCCTAAAATGACCAGTGTATATCTCATAATATATATTTCTTTTGGTGTTGTTGTTTTAACGAGTTATATGTCAATGATTCGTTAGGTATGATGAAGTATCCAGATTATATTTGCCCTTCGAATTCTATGTTATTTTGAATATTTGCTAATGGTTTACGTGTAGGATGAATTAGCCTCATATCATGTTGCCCTGACACACCCTTGCACACAAAGACTTAAGACACTCGGCAATTGTGTCTAGTACGTAATTCAAACTATTACATATATATATATATATATATATATATATATATGTTATATATATATATATATATATGTTATATATATACATATATATATATATATATATATGTTATATATATATATATATGGATATATATATGTATATATATATATATATATATATATATATATATATATATATATATAAAACGATTCAACAAAACGATTATTTATTTGCTCTACATATTATTCATGAGATGTTTTAGATGATGGGCATTTTTTATACCCATGCATATTGAAAAGTCTGCGATAGCTGCCTAGTTTCGAATATAATTGTTCACAAATGAGAACAAATAAATTTGCTCGAATTGCTAAACTGCAAAAAAAAGTGTTTTCGGGTGTGAAATATGACGGTGTGATAGTAAATAATGCTGTAAATGTAATCAAATAAAGTGTATTCCAGTATTTCGAAATATGTTGAATGGGCACATGTCTATATAAGCCGAATCTTTAGTTTTATGAAAATAAATACGCCAACATCGGAAGAAAACGAAAACATTAATATCCCCTTCACCAATTTGACTGAATGTTCAACTGGTCTAATAAAATCTTGAAATACGAAAATATGTATTGCTAATTCTTACGAGTTAAATGTTTTACAATAATTCAGGAAGTAGTTAGTATGGAAAACTAAAAAAGATGTTGAAAGATTACACTGATATTTTGACATTACATTTTGAAAGAAGACATAATTAGAAGAAGTGTTTGCACATTTGGACAGAGTAAATACGCATTAGTTGCACGTGATCATATACAAACAGGTAAAACTAATTTACCATCTCTTGATTATCATCGCCATCTTGTCAGTTTTGATTATGCTTGTATGTTCGTTCGATTTAAACTTGTTATGTGTATCGTAATGTAACAATAGAATGTATTAGGAATGACATAATACTATTTTGTCATTGTTTTAATTTAACGGTGATTTGTGAAAGATGTGCGTATGCAAAGAATCATACGGTGTTGTGAGTGCAAGTATTAGTAAAAAATAAAGTGGGTATAATAGCGAGCTACCTCCTCTTAGTGAGTTTTTGTGCTAGTAAGTTTTAAATATAAAATGTAATAATAACGGAATTGTAGTAACATAGGTAGGCATGGTAGTTTTCAGAGAGGATCAGTTCAGCCTGTTATCAAATTGATGATTTGTCTAGTGTAGTCAGCGTGACACGTGTAAAACACAAATCTACTTTATATAGAAAATATGGGTTTTAAATAATAATCATAATTTATTTAGGTCTATACTGCAGGATACCGACCTCTTTGTCTGCCTTAGTTCTGTTAGATTCTTATGGAGGATTTGGTTTACTTGTTATACTTATATATATATATATATATATATATATATATATATATATATATATATATATATATATATATATGTATGTTGTGGTCCTGTGTAGGGGTCCGAATTAAGACACGGTACGGGGTAAGGTGAACAATATATATTAAAGAATATATATGTACAGAGAACAATAAGATGTGGTATATCAGTTCTGACAGTCAGGTTCGACTGGAGTTCAATCAGATTACGAGAAGCCTAAATGATTCCAGTATTTTAGTAGGAATGGGCGAGTCCAATTGTTTGTCATATAGATACGGCATCAAAACATCCCCTCCCACGCTTACCTCGTTTGGAGTCTTGATATCGTTTTCGTTTTTGAATTTATTTCGATATAATCCGGAGCTATCCGTTTACTTTCAGCCTGCTGCTTTGCTGTAGCTGCTTGGGGTACTCGTAAGTCAACCGTCTCGTATAGTGCGTCCATCATTTCTACCTAGGGAGAGCTGTTATTGTCATCTGACAGTATTTTTCTAATCTATTGTAGGTGTCTCTATGAAAGAACTGAGGTCTTTGGATGATGTAGAAGAAATATCCAATCCCTTTTTTCTATTGTACCAGGTTCCGAGAAAGATGATATATATATATATATAATATATGCATGCATTTATATAATAGATGCTGTGTAGGGAGGATATAAGAGGGGCGTTCTATAAGTAATGCACCTGACCCATTTCCTATAGCAGTAGATTAATGAAACTTGGCAGAGTTATTAATATTTCTCTACATAGGTACCCCCCAGAGTTATGAATTCCCCACATCGGTTGGTGCAACTCTGGACACCGTTTTTGTGGAACACCCCAGGTTGGTCCTCAAACCACGTCGTAACTTCAAAAATCAAGGCTGCATCATCTGGGAAACGCTTTACTTTAAAAAACAACTTCATGGCTGGGAAGAGATGAAAGTCAGAGGGTGCAAGGTCAGGAGAGTAAGATGGTGAGGGAGGAGTTCATAGCCACACGGCCGTGCTTCTAATCTAGCGACGTGCGCGGTGTGGACCGCGGCGTTGCCCTGCAGGAGGAGGATATCTTTGCTGATCTTGGCCCGCCCCTTTATTTTGATTGCTTCTTTTAATTTCATTTAAGTGAAGCGTAATAGGTTCCTGTGATTGTGGTACCCTTTGCCAGGTAATCGGTCATCACACCTCTGTAATGGTCCTAGAAGACTGTGAGTATGACCTTGCCAGCGGAGGGCTCCAGCCTTGCCTTTTTGGAGGTGGTGAGTCCAAGTTCTTCCACTGCATTGACTGGGTTTGGTGTCTGGATCAATGTGAGTGATCCAAGTTTAATCTTGTTTAATCAGTTTTTAAAAAACTTTGACTCATCTTCTTGGCACATCTCTAAATTCATCCTCGACCACTCGACGTGTTCCTGCTTCTGGAAAGCTTTGAGCAATTTGGGAATCCATCTGGCAGACACCTTATGCATATGCAACTGGTCATGAATTATAGCTAATCTTAACATATTGGACTATTTGGCGAATATTAATGCGTCGATCTTCCAAAATAGCAATCTCAACTTGACGGCCAGATGCCTCATCAATGGTAGAAGAGGGACGACCCGGTTTGGGAGCTGTTTCCACACACTTCCGCTCATGTCTGAATTCACGATGCTAGCGTTTCAACAAGGTCATATGATGGGGCATTGTCGCCATGAGTTTATTTCATTTAATCAAAAGTCTCGTTTGGTGTGGGTCCTTTCAAATACAAACACCGGATCACTGCGCGACACTCAACTGGCTCCATTTCACACATGACTCACTTCAAACACCTGTAAATCAGAAACCACAATTAGTTTACAGCTGTTCTCACAACATCACTCATACAGATATAAACATACAAAATTTCATCTAGGCAAACAACTGAAGGTGGGTCAAGAGCATTATTGAACGCCCTCGTATATATATATATATATATATATATATATATATATATATATATATATATATATATGTATAGTAATATATGCATGCGTGTATATAATGTGGGCTATGTCGGGATAATGAGAAGCCGAGATTTTCTCTGACATATGGCCAACTATTCGCATGTGCAATCTATTCAAGTTGCTCTAGTTTACTCGTCTATTGCCCTCAGGAGGAGAAATAGCTGTACCTTTTACGAATGTTTTTTACGGAACTGGTGCAAAATCTGCGACAGGACTCGAACATGGTACGTCGAGCTCGCAGTCGGTTACGCTGATCCTTACACCAAAACAAACCGAACACACTAATCTATATAATTGTTTTAAGAAATTGCATTTTAGCGACGTTCACGAATATTAAGCAAATAAACTAAAACGGGTAAATTATTTCAATGTATACTTTATTTATCAAAAAAAGCTTATTTCGAAGTAAGGAACAATATGACTGACAATTACTTTGATCCGCTTAGAAGTCGGCATACGCTATATTTCAAAGCTGTTTTGTACTTTGTCGGAATGCACCTTTAATGAGACCAAAAACGATGATGGAAATTCTTCCACATCCTGATCTTCAACATTAACACGGGTATAGCCAGCGAATAGTTTGATGTACATGCCCAAAGGTTTTGACATCAGCGCAGTTATCTGCATAACCATTTTTTGAAGGTTACATTTCAGAAATTCACACAGTTAACCCACTGAAAAGACTGCATTGTGTTATTATTCTCCAGGGTATTATACCGCAAACTGTACTGATTTAGTAAAGATCAAGCCAGAGGGTTTCGTTCAAAACAGTAATAATATTCACTTCAAATTAATTATGACTGAGCAAGTAGAATTACATTTTCGATACATTATGTGTTATATGAAGCAAAATTAGAAGCCGTATATTTCTAATAGCAGTTACACATTTTAGCAGATAGAAATAAAATAAAGAAATATTCACGAAATGCGCGTTTCAAGTCGCGGTGATTTAAATACATACATTACATTACAAACAAAAAATAACAACAATTATATTTAACTAAGTTAAATATGACACTCTTTATGTGTTACGCAAATATCACACCAAACCTTAAGTATGCATATGTATCACTTGGTAGATATGAATAGAGAAAACTACGTTATATTAAAATAACATCTAGCTAATACATTATTAGCTGTAACTAACACAACCTCGATATTTACTTTGATGTATACCTAAATAGATGTAATAAAAACAATTTATTATTCAAAAATAAATATAATCTAAGTTACACTTGCCATTATATTTAACGACATCGGTACTTAAATAAACTGTCCAATGTTTCAATAACAACGTATTCTATAGATATATATTTCCAGTTGTGCTTATATATATATATATATATATATATATGTGTATCGAGGCAGCATTTTTTCTTTAAGACACGTATTATTAAAAATAACCGACAATTTTTGTCTGGCTATTTTAGTGTTGATCCCTTCAATTTTCCGGATTAAAATCTTAATCTCGGAAGGAAATTGGCTGATGAAACTATGGCAGTTTCATCAGCCAATTTCCTTCCGAGATTAAGATTTTAATCCGGAAAATTGAAGGGATCAACACTAAAATAGCCAGACAAAAATTGTCGGTTATTTTTAATAATATATATATATATATATATATATATATATATATATATATATATATATATATATATATATATATATATAGCGTGAAGTGAGAATGAATAATTTTCCCTTAAAATAGTAATCCGCCATGTTATGCCATGTAGCATAGATCATGTGTCTCGGGATATCCGATTCAAGCGTACTATACCACTAACACAATTACAAATATTTATATTGGAGTGAATAAAACTAGTAAAGATATAGAAAACACATGCGTATGATAACATTAGACGTATTCTATGTAATTTCCAGTAGAACGCCCACAAAATCCCTTATATTATTTATTAACATTGCATTGTATACAAGTTGTTAATTCATCCAAATAAATAAATAAGAACTAATAGAAATCCTCATTGTATTTGTTGTGACTCTGGCCGCCCGCGTGTCTGTACGTAGATGTAATTGAAAACAGCGACATCAACAAACACCGGAGACGTTTTGTTTTATTTAATTGAGGATATGAAAATTAAAATGAAAATAAAATAAATGTTATAATGTGTGTGCCAGTGCACAGATACGCATTACACATGTGTACTAATAATTTATTCCAAGACACCTGCGGATATACAAATAAACACATTAAAACTAATTTCTTACAGAATAATTCCCATGTAACTCACTAATATTTATTATTAATATTTAGTTGACCACGATTTTTTAATCCCCATGTAGAGCCTTCCCATGAGGGAAGAGTTAGATACGTGGTTGATTTTTTTTCTTTTGACCTAATCATGGATTAGGGCAATACTAAAAATTGCCGCAGTCTCTAAAGCGGTTCTCTTTCACTGTCCAAGGACACAAAATATAGAATCATGAACAAGTACTACACTTCACGTGTATCCAAAAGATCACGAGGTGTAACCCAAATTTGTAGACTTCAAAAAATCAATATATTAATTAAAGCAATTCTGTATATATTATATTACTTTGTACGTTAGCGGCGGTGCGTAGGCGATATTTAGATGATTCGATACTCTAATAGATTTGCATTGATTGCACAGAAAACATATAGTACTTCTACCTGAAGTGGTTTAATGTAAAAGTAGTTAAAAAAGAGACGAGTAATACATTTGATATTACTGCAAGATAAACAATCTGGTCGTGCAATAAAAAACTAAAAGAAAATACAGACATGTTGCGGTTTAATGAAGAAGAATTGATTAACGCGTGTAGATATTGCAGAGAGATGACGAAACATGATTCAAATCGAAATAAATATATCGTATTAGCTGTTTTTGTTCATGAACGTGTATATTTGATGTTTCGATTGGCGTTGGATATAATTTAAATAATTTGATCTGATTTGCGAGTCCGAACGAAACCAGGTGACGTGGTTATTATTATCGGAGCTCGTTAGTCATATGTCAAGCTGTCAAAAACACACCATTAGGGTGATGCGCGTTCAGTTGCTCTTATCCTGAACTTTTCTACGATTCATTTAAAGATTTCTAATTAACTGTTCTAATTCGGTTTCTTCTTATCGATCTCCGATCGAGGCAGTCTGCACAATCGAACAAAACAGCTCGAGTAGTGGCTGGAAGAAGTCAAACATGAAGTGATCGGGGGAAGGAGATATACGTCAAATAGACAAGACAGTTGATTACTATGTTGGGAAACGCCTCTAAGCTCAACTGTCCGGGGGCGTAAACATAAACTGCTCAATTTGTCCGTTGATATGTGCGAATGACGTGGACAGATGAGAATCTCGATCATACATTCCATGCGTGTTGCAAATTGTCAAATTCAGATAGGGAATGATGAACGGGCGGGCTGGAAAATATGCATTGATGGTGAGAAGATAGAATTAAGGAATGGAGATGACAGCTACTCGAGAAAGCGCAATCTTTGAACGTTCGTGGAAGTAGAGGAAAACAGTATACTCGTGATATATATATATATATATATATATATATATATATATATTTACTCACACATATATATATATATATATATATATATAATAGAGAGTGGTAGTTTGCTTGAAGCATTGCTGGGAATAGTAGTAGTATGTTTTCAAAAGGTTGTGGGCAATGCAAATGACGGGTAAGATGTAAACTGGAAGGAACAAAAATAATAAATCGAATACGAAATGTGACTTACTATTTATTTTTTCTTAAAATCTTACATAACAGCAAGTGTGGTGTTGGCTGTTTGTGTGATGTCCGGATGATTATAAAAATTCCGTTCGTGCAGAGAATCTGCAAAAATTGATGCCAGAAAACAGAGACAGCGTAGCAGTAAACCGCAGAGAATAGAAATGAATAAGTTTTAAAGCTATGTTATATATATAAATGTGGTGTTCAAAAATATGTGTGTAATATTAGATACATTTTCGGTGATCGATTAACTGTCAGTTTTAATGATATATTTTTTAATTAATTTTTTTATTTATATTTTAATTATTTACTTTTTAGGTGTGTTTTATTTTCGGTTTTTTTCGTATTTTAAGAATTTTAATATAAAGTACAGTAATTAATCTCTTATTTTAAATATTCTAGATGTTATTAAATTTATTGATTATCATATATTCAAGAAGTATTATTAATTGTGAGTTTCATCAAATTAGTTTATCGAATTAATGTAACTCTGTGTGTTATTTGGGGCATTAATGCGAATTAATTCATAGATTCGGTCAGTAGAAGTCTGTGTATTAAGTTATTAGTTATATATATATATATATATATATATATATATATATATATATATATATATATATACATATATACATATACATGTATATATATATATATGTATTATTGTTTGTGTATTTATTTATACATTCTTTATTTTTTCATCTTGTTTTTATATTTCTTTATTTAGTGTATTTTTTTTTTATATATTTCTTATTTATTTTCTTATTTTATTTATTTTTAAAAATGTTAATTATGTCTATATTTATGTCTATATTTTATATCGCAACCTTACTATGAATCTTGTAAACTTAAGCTCAATTAACCAACATCTTCAAAAACATAACTGCTTCCTCTCTGATTTAAGACAAAATCTAGTTAACAACACTAAACGTATACATTGTGAAACCAATTAAAAAAAAGATCTATCCACATTAAAACACAGCAACCTAACATAAATAACAAGTGTATACATTTTTAAATGCTTAACTTGATCGTATTTTGTTCTTATGCGATCAAGGATTTCAAAATTTAAATCGGCAACGACTTCCTGAAAAAATGGGAAAATCGTTCTATTCCCGTTTCTCCACCGTCATTTTACAATTCTTTTTTCTCAAGCTTTTTTTTCTGTTGGTGATCATTCGACGAAGAATCAAAATTGTTCATGAAACCTGTGAAACCTATGGAACATTTATTATTATTTTTTTAAATTTTATACACAAAATACTATCAGAAAAATTGAAATAATGAAAAAGGTAAAATTAAACGGACGAAATCTGTTAATTATTACTTTTTTAATTATATATATATATATATATATATATATATATATATATATATATATATATATATATATATATATATATATATATATATATAAGCTGTGAATTTCCTGAAGAATAACCCAAATACATGCATGACATCGAATAAAGCGATGTATGTCTCTCATCTATTTTCTTGTAGTTTCTCCCAGATGGTATTTTACTGTGCAGCTATGTGTTAAAGTGCCCGTGAGAAACAAATCGATGAGAACAAGGCTATGTTCTGTAATCTTAGTTCGCACTACAAAGATAATTTTGGCGCGCGTCATACACACTCCTAATTTCTCTTTCAGTTAATCAGGGAACAAGTTGAAGGTGTGCGAGCTTGACCAATGTTGCTGAAACTTGAAAATAGGTGACGGATATAATGGCTGTATCTCAATCATGTGCACAGTGTTTCGTAACTTAAGAACTGACTTTTTCACGCTATCGATAATGATGAATGTACACTTGCGGCAGCAGGAATAACTAAGCCAATTGTAACTGTCTGCTTTTACATGCTAAACCAAACCTACTGCTGATTTTTTTCTTTCTTTTTCTTTTTTCACATTTCTTTCTTTCTTTCTCCTTTTCTACTGTTTATTACACGTGACTATATTTTTTTAAAAATTTGAACATTTTCTGTTTTTAATTAAAGTGCTGCTTCTAACTGGTGATGAGTGTCCTAACCATTGAAATATTTTAGTAGAACTATTCAATATGTGTTTTTGAGTTCATATTTTTGCTAGATGTTGATTTGCTTATCCTTTATTCCATTTTTATTTTACATTTTGTCTGAAACCTTATTTATTTATTTCCTATATATATATATATATATATATATATATATATATATATATATATATATATATATATATATATATATATATTCGTCAATTGCACAATTGCACCTATCTATTGTATATCTAATGTCTATGTTTTATAATGCACATCTAAATGAATAATATAATTCTGTCATTTCTGGTAATAATCATAATTAAACTCTCACAATTTGAATTATCTTGATTGTATTGTTATATTATATCTGTTTATTTCGTTTTATATCTATGATCACGTATTACATTACGGCATCTATTAAAACTGGGCATGGGAGGTATTTTATTGGGAACCAATGACAACTGTTTATGTCTTCGTTGGATTCTGTGTTTCGTACCTAATTTGTATTAATTGAACATTTTCTATCTGGATGTTCTCGTGTAAAACATGAATTATTTTTTACAATCATAACAACACAATTGCCCTATTAGTTATTATTGAATTCGCTCTTACTATATGAACGATGTCTTTAAACAATGATATAATAGCTTGAACTTTAGAGGATAGGTAGGCATAAACATGGTATACACCTTTAAAAATTGGTGTCAATATTCCTAGACATCTCATAAAACGTCCGATATAAATTTGGACTTCAATAGTAAACTGTCTTCATCTTTCATTTTGTCTCTATCTTAGGTTGATCGGTCTCCGCGAATATTACACCGGAGTTTTGCAATATATTCATAGAGGAGACACAAACACACATGAAAACACAAACACAGAAATATATATATATATATATATATATATATATATATATATATATATATATATATATATATATATATTTCATTCATCAACGTATTTTTGTTGAACTGATGGAACTTGCTATTAAATCAGCTTCCGTCAGTTTCAATAATATAATGTATCGGCAAATTGATGGTATATCCCTCTTGGTCCATCGTTAGCCAACATTTTCGTTGGATTTTTGGAAAACTAATTATTTTGCATGTTTTCCCTCACGGAGTGATGCTGAACAGTTTCTTCGTCTTGTTTGTTACTTGCATCCATCGTTGCAATTCACTATGGAGGTCGAGGATTGTGGTTCCTTGCCACCTCGATGTTTTAGTGTCTAAATCTGCTTTATCGTTTGAAACCTCTGTGTATAGAAAACCAACATTTACAGCCCTTTATCTAAATTGGTTTTCCTTCACCTCAAGAGTAATAAAAATAAATATTATTAGTCCTCTAACTCATCGAGCACTTATAATTTGTTCACCAACACGACTCGGTGCGGTTCTTGGTGAAATTACTAATATTTTTCTTGCTAATTGATCAACATCATAAAACCACCATTGCACGCAAAGTTGCCATATTTCATGGTGGTAAATTTATTGGCCCGTCATGTTGCCCAATTTATTTGAAACTCCCATGGTTAGGTTCTGACGACCTTGACATTGTCAAAAGGATTTCTTCTTCTACTGAACGTTGTTTTCCAGCAACACTGCCGAGAGTAGTATTCACGACTCGAACTTTTTTCTCTTCTTTTCGTAAGGATGTTTTGCCAGCCATTCAAAATAATTCTGTTATTTATAAATTCATGTGTCAGTGTGGAGCTGATTACGTTGGCAAGACATCCCACAGATTAGAATTTAAATATACCAACACATACCACGTGATATTCGCTTACACAAGGTTTCGAGATCATCCGAAAACTTTCATGCACAGGAATCAGCCATCGGTAATCACCTCGTTAATACAACTAGTTGTTCTGACAACTATTCCGATTCGTGATTTTCTGTTTTAAACAGTGTCAGGTCGAACTACCATCTCGATATTATTGAGGCGTTAGTTATTAACAATTCTAGACTTAGCCTGTGTAGACAAACTATTTTGAACAATCAGTTAGAGATCATTAATGATTCAAAGCCACCATAACGTTGAAAGATTTACCCTTTTATTTTCACTCTAACCCGTGCTCTCCAACTGAAACAATTTTTCACCTCATATCTCATTCGATTTTCTTAGTTTTTAATTTATTATTCTGACGTTTCCTCTTGAATGGTCAGACGATGAGGTCTTAAGGAAAATTAATTAAAAAATTAATTAAAAAAATGAAATTTATCCTACGATTTTGTTGTACACGAAATTTACTTATATATATATATATATATTGTAGTAACAAAGATAATTGATGCCCTCTCACCCATTTAATTAATAATGGAATGTTTTACATTCGTGTATATTAAGAGTGAATGTTAAAACACTATTTCTTGCAGTAAGCCACAAAGCCCGACTGCTACTACGTTATTTATTCACTGCTGTAAATCCGTTGTTATTTATCGTTACTTATTGTTATTATCGTTATTTGTTAAAGTTGTTGCTTATTTTTTGTTACTCCTTATTTTTTTTATTTGGAGATTGTTATTCTTTCTCACCGTTCTCCGGCCATGGCGACTGCCAGCTGTGTGCCTGCGGAGACCACTGCAATGCTTGAGACGCCATCTCAGCCTTCCAAAAAGACTGAATGGAGTAGGCCACTTGCTTTACATATCGACGTTGGCGAATTTGTCGCTAAAGCCAAAGACTGTACAGAATTTGTAACAGAGACTGGAATTAGTATCCAATTACCAAGATTGGAAGAGTTTGCAAAAAAAAACATTCTAATGTTTGTGGTAGACTGAAAATCTAAAAAGTTGATAAGATCGACCAAGGATACAGTTGCAAAACTCATTGCAACGACTGGATTACGTGCCGAGAGAATTGTAAAGTGCAAAGGCTATAATACATGGAATAGTCTTTTTAAAACCGAGGAGGAATGTGTTCAACTCTCCAAAAAAGAAATTATCACAAAAGACTATATACTTCGTATGGATTATATGGGACGCAGAAGAACAACCATTTCCGTTTTTGAAGTACCGGCAGTGGTACCTGGTGAATACTTAGGCGCTTTTTTGCTGAAGTTTGGTGATATAACTGCCATTTCGGTTGATAAGTTTAATGGAACGTGGTCGTTTGATGTTTGGCTGAATGAATCGGCTTTTTAAAAAGTTCCCTACTATATCGAGGCGAACGGGGACAGATTGCCCGTGGTGATGGCTGGCACGCGCCCAGCTTGCTGGATCTGTAACGAGGTGGGGCACTTAACATTTACTTGCCCCACGAGGATTAAACCGGCCCAGCCTACCCCAAAAACAGGGTTCTGGAACACTTGACCCCTAAAGTTTCATCAGATAAGACAACTCCCTCCCCAAATCCAACAGATACAACTATTACTCCGGATGAATTCGAAGACTAATGCAATACTTCGAACAAATCCCCGGAAAAAAAGTCGTTTGGAATATTGTCACTGGCACAAAATCACCTAAATCGTACGCACAAGTTAGGACTGAGGAAGAACGGCAGAAAATTGAAACTAGACATGACTCAGGGGGTGAACAATATAAGAAAATTCTAAACCTTAAAAAGACTTTTGACGATGAACGTAAAATAGAGGAAAAAAAAGAAAAAAAAAGAAAAAAAAAACTGTTCTCCGAGACTACAGTTAATTCGGTTAAAACTACTTCTACGCCCAAAGAACGTCGCTCCCCAGTCAAATTTGCACCTTCCCCATTAAGGTCGTCCCCACCAATGAGGGAATCTAACATGACCCCTTTATCCAAAGAAAAGTCCGTTTCCCCCAAACCATCTCCATTCTGCACCCCCTGCAACACCCCTAAAAATACACCGCCCCCCTCTCCAATGAAGACTGATATGCCACCTCCTGCCTCACCCATCGCCCCCTCAACATTTCAGTAACGTCAACGAAGTCCCTCTCTAGAGGCTCGAAAAAAGAAGCCCCCTTTGTACACCGGCAAAGATGTTTGTAAGGTAACTCCAGAGACGGAAAAAGTCATGATGAACCATCATAAGAAGGATTACCGCCACCTAGCTACGCTGAGGACGGTCCATGAAAAAGACATTTCCAACCCGGAAAATTTTTTAGAAGCTAAAAGACTTTTATCTGTAGTGAGATCCAGAGACAAGGCGAAAGGGGTATGGAGCATGATGGAGGAGACGAATAACTCCTTTAAGATGTCGCCTCCTCTCGCTTTCTTTAATGACGGTGAACTAATAATACTTCAAAAGTCTTGTGTTGGGAGGATCCCTGTACGTATTCATCCAACACTCTACAGGGCTATAAAATAAACTTTCCCCTTAGACATTGGCGGTTTGTCCCCGGACGGTCTCATCACAACTGAAATGGGACAAGGTTCTCTGGGGACATCTGTCGGTGTCTTAAAATCGTCAATGTTCGCTTCGGGTTCCCAACTCTAAAGCACTATAATGGCACTCAGATTAGCAAGCCTAAATGGCCGAGGGTTGAGGGACACCGCTCGTAAACTTCGAGTAGTACGTGACCTTCAACGGCTCGGCGTGGATGTATGTTGTTTGCAGGAGACCCACTTCATTCCCAGTGATTATCAGGGTGCGCTGACTAGAGACTTTCAGCTCTATACAGCGTACATTGATACTCACTCAAGAGGGGTTTCTGGCTAGTTAAGCGCACGCTGAATGCGACGTGTGACCCAATATATGCGGATCCTGAGGGAAGGCTGTGCGTTCTTGATGTTACCGTAAATGATGTGGCTTTTCGGCTTATTGGGGTTTATGCGCCCAACGCCTATTCTGAGCGGATTCCTTTTTTTCGACGGATCGAGCCCTTTATGGATACGTCGCGTCGGATTATTCTAGCGGGAGACTGGAACGCGGTTTTGGATCCCGATTTAGATCGCTTGGGAAATCCTAGAACTAACAGGATCGGG
>OY744540.1:50683265-50730765 GCA_963556195.1 Sepiola atlantica
GCTTCTACTCTAAACTCCCGCTTATACAGCCATACCTCTAACCAAGCACCCCCAATAATAAATAGTGCTCATGGGCCAACTCACATTTCCCCCATATCCGCTCCACCCCACTTCTCCAAAAAACTTTCCTCGCATAACTTGGATCTCCAAACCCAAATCTCTTCTAATACCATTAGTAATCTCAATGCAACTATAGCACCACCCTTCAAGATACACACATATATTGGGGCGTCCTCTTTCCCCATTAAGACCCGGATCTCTAACCATATATATTCCTTTAAAAATAGCAGCGATAACAGCACAGGCACTTCACTTTCCAATCTAATTAGAAACCTCAATCTCAAAAATACTCCCTATTCACTTCACTGGTCAATACTTAAAAAGTCCAAATCATATACCCCTGGAGCATCCCATTGCCAACTTTGTACTCTGGAAACCTTTATGATAGCTACTGCTACTAAATCTAAAAATATTATTAATTCTAAGAATGAACTTATCTCCAGTTGCAGGCATAAACGTAAATTCAGGTATAGCAACCATAATAATCCCCCAGACACCTTTCCCCCATTTGATTAAATACCCTCCCTTCATCTCGGATTTTCCCTCCTTACATCTCGAAACCCCTTTCTGATAGTTCTAATTCCTGTTGTTCTTTAATCTCTACTTATATCTCCCTCATCCCTTTAACCTTCTCTTAACTTAATAA
Organism: Sepiola atlantica; assembly: GCA_963556195.1. Classification (NCBI taxonomy): domain Eukaryota; kingdom Metazoa; phylum Mollusca; class Cephalopoda; order Sepiida; family Sepiolidae; genus Sepiola; species Sepiola atlantica. The sequence continues at coordinate 50,683,972 of OY744540.1, forward strand.
AATTACCCATAAACTTCGTTAGCTTCACATTTCCCTTAGTTTTAACACCTTTCTTCCATTACCCCCTAAATCTTTCCACTTAACCTCCTTAACTGTATAACTTTATTTGGCTTTCCATTTTCTTTCCCGTTTAACTTCTTTTAATGCATTCGTCCGCTTCCCTTCAACACTTCCATTCTTCATTCTTTTCCCTTTCAACGTGATAACTAACCCACTCTATTCATATTATATCCTAGCCCTTTTATTTACTTGTTGATTAGCCTTATCTACTCCATATCCCATTTGCACACCTCGATATCGAACTCCGTACTGCTTCCACTGTGCACTCTAATTATTCTTCCCCTCCTGTTTTTAATTCTTCTCACTTTTTTAATAGCCTCGATTATTCCCCCCTTTTTTACCTCGCCCTTCGCACATCTCTCTCAAACTACTCAACCCCCAACCCTCCCTAGCTCTACATCTTTTAACCCCTATAGTATTTACTTGTAACTGCGATCTCCACTCTCCCTCTGGCTTAATCCTTTGTCACTTTTTTAACCTCTTATATCTCTTACCTCTTCCGGCCTTCACTAACCTATTTAACAATTTTCTTAATTAACCTCCATATAACTTTTTTAAAATAAAATTTCAAAGTTTATATTTTCCCATATCTATTTGAACTAGCATCCCGTAACTGCTTATTTACTTCAACCCATAATTTTTTCCACCTTGGAGACTCCCATTCCGGATATCCTCTCTAGGTCTTGTTTTCCTTTTTCTTTTTCCTTATTCTAATTTTCATTCTTGAGCTCCAATCTTATCGACTTTTCCCTCATTCTATTATTAGTATCTTATTTTTATTATTTTTTAATTTTTTAATTTTTTAATTTTTTAATTTTTTATTTTTTATTCTTTCGGTCAATCCTCAATTTTCCCTGCGAGCTTTAGACTAATCTTATTATCTATTTTTCATTCTTTATTCTTTTATATTCTTATTTCTACTTTTTATACTATTTTTATCTTTATTTTTTATCTTTACTCTTTTAATTTTTAACTCATTTTCCTAGTCCTACCCTTCATTTATATTTTGCCTCATTGTTTATATCTAAGGTCATTTGATTAAACTTCTAAACCCCCGAACTCTGTTCTTATACATATTCTGATATTTTAACCCCTTATCCTAACATTCGTTAACTTACCCCCACTCCTTTCTTCCCCTTTCTAGTACAATCCTAATTCGCGCTAACTTCCAATTTCAACTTTATGTTTCACCCCCCCCACTTTCACACTCTTAGTTTTATCCGCATTCCTTCACCGCATCGCTCCCTTTCTCCTCCCCCTCTCTTTCCTCGTACCCGTCCCTTTCTTCTCCCACACACCACTTACCCGTTTCCTCCTTCGCCCACTGGTCGCATATTATATTCTTGTTTTCACTGTCTTTGCTTTTCTTCATTTATAGCCGGCTTCCTCAACTGGGCAGACTTTAAATATTCTCACTGCCCCTTTTTTCCACTTTAAAACACTTTCCTTTGTCATCTCTGCCCGGGAAGTTTCTTTAATGGCGAATATTTTACATCTTAATCTCCTCTGACGCCTGCCTGCATCATCGAATGTACCTCTTATTGGACTTTTTACCCTTTTTGGATTTTCTATTTTCGCCGTACCTGAAGTTGTGGCTTCTTGGAATTTAACTTTGAAACTTCTCTCATTACTTCTCGTGCCTCTAACGACCTACCTATCTACATCGTATTCTCTCCGCTGGACTCTTCGACACCGGACTTTTTAGCAATCGGACATTTGCTTGCACCTTGGCACAGTTTCGCCCTACGTTTCTTTCCCTACAACTTTTATTTTATTTCATTTTTTCAAATTTTAAATCTTGGCCATTGCCAACTTATCTATCCCAGCGACTTCCTCTGATGATAAGATTTTGATCTTTGAAAAGCGTGGCTTAAGGAAAATTTAACTTGAATAAATTGCCTTTTTGCGGAATATACCTTGCTTTGAACTTTTGAATTGAATTTTGATTTGGCTTTTGCTTTCTCTAATTCCTTTCCATTCTCCTTCATTTATATATATATATATATATATATATATATATATATATATATATATATATATACGTATGAACTATTTATGTGCCTTGAAATAGTTGTAAAATTTATGTAAGCATACCAGCATAACATTGGATTTTTATCCATTGCCCAGCTTACTGTTATAGACTCAGACTTTTTTTATTTGTTTTGTTGTCTCTTTATCAATTTTATCTCAACTTTCAGAATAATTCTCTTGAAAGTGTGTACACCGATAAAAACGTTCTTCCTCTACTTAAAAGCAATATTGGAAAACTTAAGTTATCTCAATTCTCAAATTACATCATCTGTAGGTTTTGGTATTTTGGAATTTGAAAACAGATAAAAAATATTGATTGCACTACTAAAATTGCATTGTCTTTACATGATTTTTCTTGGGCATGAATGTTGTCTAAATTAAATATGTTCTTGTATATATACATACATATATATATATATATATATATATATATATATATATATATATATATATATATATATATATATATAGATTAAATATACATTTTATCATATCTGCATGGCAAATATAGTTTATTAAGCAAAAGTCACATATATACTTTTGCTTCCTATCCCCTTCAATTGTATTATCTTATTCTAGGTAAGAATCTCAAAAGAAAAAAAAATAGTTCTGCTCAAATTCAACAATATTTATATTTTTCCCGCACAGTCATTTCTCTTCGCTTACTTGTGTATTATTACGGGACTAAGAGTATCTAACTGGCTGCGTTACGTGATATTCTGACAAGTAATAGATAGTTATCCATAATCTTCTTTATCATGACATTCTTGAAAATAATTATTATTTTATATTGCTGTAATTATGATGCATTTTCTTCTTAAAAACATAATTCATCGATATATCATCATCTATTCTATTATAAACGTGTAATCTTCAAATTATTACAGTGTTACATTGATTTAACCTGTACTTTATCATGTTTTATATTTAAAATAAAATACATGTTCATTTTATTCATTGATTTATTTATTTTATTCATATTTACCATTTGTTATTTTTTCATTATGTTACTTGTTTAATTACAATATTTAGTATAATTTAATTTAATTGTATTCTAAAATCATTATTATTGTTGTGAAGTTGTCCAACAGTAAATAATAAATAAAGGAGTCAAGTCGAGGGTTGGTTTAACAAGTGTATTAACAAAGTAAGAAAGTGACTAGCTCTTGGCTAGACAGTTACAAGACTGTGCTTTTTCTTCTGTGTGTCTCTGGTAACTCTGGTGACTCGCACTATTTATAGTGACAACCGGTGTAGTTTCTCCTGTGTAAGAACGGCCGGTGTAACACCCCCCTTTGAAAATATCCCCTCTGGGGATTAATAACGTTTTTGTTTGGGAATCACCATAATCAACTCAGTCGATTTCCGTTTTCTTTATGATCTCCTAATCTCAGGAGCAGTCTCTGGTATGGGCACCTGAAAAGTATCAAACACTGCATCCATGATGTCCTCCTCGGGCGATCTGGTCACCTCACTGTTCGAGTATCTATTCCGGAGTTGGTTAGTGTGACGTTTGTGCACGAAATCCGGTCCCTTAATCATATAGACCATGTTTGTTTATCGACAGTGCCGGACTCCCAGAAAGTCCTACTGTTTCTGTCGATCTTATAAAACACTTTTTCGCCAACTTTATACCGTTTTTTTGTTATCGTTCTTTTTATATTTGCCCTATCCTGGTTTGGTAACAACTTGTGAAAAATCGATCTAACCTTGCGTCCGAACATGACCTCAGCAGGTGTCTTCGACATTTCGATGTTTGCATTCGGAGTGACTCTGTAAACCTGCAGAAACTGTTGGATTGACTTATCCGTCGCTGATCCACTAGCTTTTTTCAGACCTCTCTTGTGTCAACGAATCTCTCCGCAGCCCATTGCTTCTTTTATGGTATGGAGGGATTGTTATATGCTCGATGAGATGATCCTCGCAAAGGTGTTTAAATTCAGTAGACGTGAATTGAGTACCATTGTCGGTGACAATGCAGTCTACTACTCCAAACCTAGCGAATAGTTCGTATAGAAAGTCGATAGCTGCCTCGGATTTTACAAGATTTTTCCTTTTTATCTATTATAATAACATCAGGTCTCCTTGCTTGTATGAGTTTATCTGTTTGTATATCCATATCCCAGCGGATTTTGTGTTTTTCGTTTTCCAGTACTGTTTCTGGTTTATGTTTGTACCCTTTGTCTGCATATTCGAAATTCAATTGTTTGCACAGTTCCCTGCGTATTACTTACCCAACACAGTCATGTCTGTTCTTGTATTCTTTTTGGACAAGTTTGCTACATTCACATATTATCGTTCGTGTAGTTGTTTTTCTTCCCATTTTTCTATTCTTGTCTGGTTGTGTCCAGTTTCGATGCTTCCTGTGTTGTTCGTTGGGACGGCATCTCCTGCTGTGGTGATCAGCCTTTCTGAGTTCTGTAATTATTATTATTATTATTATTATTATTATTATTATTATTATTATTATTATTATTATTATTATTATTATTATTATTATTATTATTATCTGCAGTTTTCTTATTGTTATTAATATTGTTAAATATAACTATTATATATATATATATATATATATATATAATTCATGTATGTATTTTTCTCCTATGTATCTTTCTCTTGTGTAAGTTTTTCTTGATTCACCCTATATAGTTAATGCTTTAAATATGTTTAAATATTTGATTTGTAATTCTAAAGGTATGGTATTTCTGAAGTATTTTGACTTGTGTTGCTATTTAGCATTGACATCTGATATGTTTGCTCATTATTATTTATATAATTATATAAGGGCGCTGACGAATATTTGTTCTGGAACTATAAAAAAATAACGTAAAATAAAATATTTCCAAAACAGTCTTAGATAGGATCGTACACCTAATAACTAACTTTATATCTATCTATATATCTATCTATCTACCTATATATATATATATATATATATATATATATATATTGGTTCTATTCTGTTTGAAAGAAGTGCAATACAGTGTTCGATTACTCTATTACAATGTAATGTTTATTTATGAATGTAATGACATTTGCAGTTCATGATACCAAAGTTTCTCAAATAAACCGTTCTGCATGAGGCAATATTACCGCATGCCAGCCCGAAAAAAGGACTAAATAAGACATAGGCATGCCACGTGACGTTATTAAACACATATACTCTACATACAAATACGCATTCAGAAACATAATGCAACTCTGAGACTAATTCTCGCAACACGACTCTATGTTTTGAAAGAAGCGCGGATCATCTTCATCATAAAATGGTAAATAATAGTATAACGGCAGGTTTACACTCCGGTTTCTGTGCATATGAGAGTGTTTTTGTTTTGCAGGCTGTTAACAACCAAGTGAACATTTTATCGGTAAATAAACATGTTGAAATATATTTTCCATAGGAACACCTTATCTTTAAGAAACTGATCACGTCAGCCGCGGTGATGAGAAACTCATTTGAGCAGACAAGCCACGCCTACCCTATATAACACAACAATTTCTCTAGAAAATTACTCCTCCAATAATAATTTACACACCACTCGATATGATACTGACACTTTTTTAGAATAACACTCAAGATGAGAACAGGTATCCAAATAATCCATATAATACAAAGTGTTAGATATTATGAGATATAAATAAGAAAATATGCATATGCACTGCCAAACCTGTTCAGATTCTTTGCCAATTCTGTTAATTTATTACAGGACACACATATACTTGAGAATTGAAACAAATTAGTAATTTAATGCAATTATTTTATAGAAATGGGTATTTGTAAAGAATAGTTACTCTATTATTAATAACAGTACAAATATAATATGTCTGCTTCTTATTCCATTATTTTATTGACGCTTAAAAAGGACGCATAACCGCCGTAATAAACTCATGGAAACACGGATATAAGCATACATATTTTTAGGTCAGATGTATTTAATCAAATCGAATATAAACGCGACTAAAATTATCACATAATAAGATACCTACAGACTTGTAATAAATGAAACATTATGAAGCTAATTTTATTCAGGTAATCACACAAACCGGGAGTTGTGGAAAATGATATACATTATACGTGTCTCTTTAGCCTAATGGGGTATTTGTGAAAGCCATGAATCCATATCTCTACATCGCAGTTATACTTATATTTGTTAGTAAATCACAAATGCTTAGTATAATACACCGCCTATAGCTAAGAATGGCAATGTATTGCCGTTACCTCGATAACTTCAGTGGACATAGCTATCGTACCTAAATAAGTACATACAATTTCAACGTTAAGTATGTAAATATGTAGATCATGTAATTCATGCCTGTTCGTATGGTCGTATAAATAAATATATGTATAGATATATATATTTATATATATATATATATATATATATATATATATATATCTACACATATATATATATATATGGATATATATATACTTGATTTTTTATTTAGACAAGATTAAAATCGTGTCAAACTAAACTGTCGTCTCATCATTATAAGTGATACAATAAGTGGAGATGTTAATTTTATGGTCAAAACATTTTTCGGCGAAAACAATAAAAACTGTGAAACGGATTCCTATTTACATACTTGCTATACACTAGCCATACTTCGCATTATATAAAACAACAGTTCAATTATATTGTTTTCACGTTGTCTATTTTGATTTTAAAACACGATTCTCGTTAAGGCATGAAATTAAATCCATACTGCCAATACCGAATTATCCCATAATAGATAAAATGATCATGTTACCAAATAGACATTACATTCGTGTGGCTCAGAAGTTAGATCTGGTGTCATGATTGGCTGATACTCGTTTGATAGCAAACGTTTAAGAATGTTGGCCCTCCTTATCTAATGTAATGTACAACAGACCAAATATAGGTGAATAAATATGACTACTTCTTAGGAAAGACGATGCAGAAAAAATAAATATACTGCAGAAAATGTAGACTAGTAAAGTAATGCTATCCCTGAACCAACATCCACACAAACAAGTCCCTTTATCTATATAGAATATTATCGCGAAGTTATGCAATCAATTGTCGAAACACGATGTACATGTGTATATAAAAGAAGAGAGGACGAGAAAGAGAATAGAGACAAGAGAGAAGGTGTGTGAGCGAGGTAGGAAGTAAATGCTCCTTGCAAAATTTGTTTTTTATAATGTGATACAAATCTAGCTACCGAAAACTGGCACTGTGAATATAAATACAATACGTGTATAGCCATGTAGGCAGTACACCAGAAATGAGGAAGAATCATGTGACACACACAAGTTTTTCTCCAACAGAAATGTGTGGATGATGGCTGATACTATCCGTCCTTATCTGCTTGCTCGCAACAGTTAACTTAGACTCAAAGTCTATTTAAAATGTGAAGAAAAATGCAGCTACCAAGCATTGGTACTCTAGATAGAAAAAATACTTTTATAGTCGTTAAATCATTCACAAATCACCGAACCGCATTCGATTGAAATAAATGTTTCCCCCTTTATAAAATAGGCGGCAATGCTGGACATAATCGATATTAATGTCCACCCCACGATAATGAAATAAGACTCAAGATCAGGTGTTAATGCGGAGGCACACTTCTCCCTTAATAGGGTTACCGAAGACGAGAAGAAACGGCGGCTCTTTCCAACGATATAGAGATCCTAAGACGGCAGGCCATACATCAGTATAGTCTAAAAGAGGAGATAGCGCTTACGGATAATTTACATTGTAATATTTTTTTAATGAGAATGAGAACGTCCACTAAATAAAAATAAAATGTCTCTTTTGAAAATATGAGGTAAAGAGTCTAGGGACGTATTAGTAGAACATCCACAGCTTTAACATTTATTCTTCCTCTGCAAAGTAGATATTGATTCAGGGACAATGAATGTGACGCTCACTTTTTAAACTATGAAGTGTGTTTAAAAGGTATTGTGTACGGAGATGTATTAAAAAAAAACTATGAATTAAAGATAAACATTTTTTACTAAAATACGAAGTCTATTACATCGGTAACGAGATTCAGAATCTATTCATAAAGAGTGATAAATACAAACTTAATTTCATTAAAAAAATATGAACCCGTACAAGGACTTATGCATTCTTTTTATTTTCAGAATACATAGTGTGTTCGCAGACTTACTTAACTAGGAATTCATTAACAAGTGTCAAATAATTATACAGTAGACACTATAATAATTTGAGTGGTTTTGTTTCGAGATAATTGTGTTCGTTTCTTTTATACTTATTTACCAAAATTGTGTTTAATGTAGCTTTATATGTTATGTGCACTAGTTTGTAAATTATTCCCTGCTAACGCCCGCGCTACGCCGGGTAACCCTGCTATTATCCTTGTTTTCAAATAGTGTTCCATAGTGTGAGCACGTGTAACATAAGCTGCGATATTCTATGTACCTCTTTGGACAAACCTGTACGTAGATAATCTTATCGTGTTTATCTTCTTTCTTTTTACCCGCTCTTCTCGTCTTGGTGTAAAGATGAACGAACTCTAGGAAATCAATTATCTGAAATAGATCCTCTTCTCGTTCTAATGTGTTCCAATACACGTGGTAAACATGAGCGAAGAAACAAGGTGTTTTTTTACAGTAATATATCCTCATCGATGAACTTTAAAAGTTAGAGAAGGAAGAAATGACTCAGTCAATGGATATTAATCTCTAACGTCGTTACAAAGATGAAAGGCTCATCTCAAAAGCAATTACGTAAAAAGTTCTTGACGCATCAGAGGCGTCTCTCGAGTGACATGTTTGTGCTAGGCAAAGATATCGAACATCTGTGCCTCGTATCGACAACCAGTTTAAAGTAGAACTGTTTACCTGTTTGAGGGAAATGTGGATGTTAACATTTTGACTGGTGCGAACAAGGGAATATGTATGTTTAGACGTATGTAGTGGTTGGCCTTTTAATCTAGATATGGCTACGTCTGCCGCCATTTTAACGTGTGTCTACACATCTACTTGACAAAGTTATCATATTCAACCGTGCAATACTTTTGTGTTGAATGAAAACTATACAGTATTTAAACCTACCACTCATTGATTATTCTTATCTCCTTCCTCTTTCATTCCCCTCTCTCTCTCTCTCTCTCTCTTTCAATCTCCATTCTCTATCTCTGTTTCTCTCTGTTTCTCTCTCTCTCTCTCTCTCTCTATATATATATATATATATGTATATATATATATATATATATATACATATATATATACATATATACATGGATATATATATATATATATGGATAAATAAAACTAAAACAGAAAATATATCTTTAAAGTACAATCTACCATGAGAGGGTTATGCTCAACATACGAGATCGAACAATTATATGAATAGGTAAATGATGAGAATAACAACTGGGAAGAATACAATGTATATAAAGTCCTCAATACGAGGCGTTTATTTGAGATAACTATTTTACTATTTCTTCTAAATAATAATAAAATCATTCTCTTACATAAAAAAAATTGTTTTTATCATTTGATTGTCTTATAAATATTCCATTCCACACAAATGTAATATCCATCACTAAGTTATTTATGTATATACGCACACCCACACCCCCCCCCACACACACATATATATATATATATATATATATATATATATATATATATATATATTCATGAGACTGGGGATAAAATAATCCGACGTAATTGAAAATGAAATAGGAAAGCCAACCTTTAATTTATGTATTTATCAACGTTTGCTCTTTATTGAAAGATAGACTAAGGATGAAGAAACCGATGTAAGAAAAACTATACAGAATATTAATTTTGATTCGTCAGAAAGTGTTCAAACTTATACGTGACTGGAGATGTGAATAAGCAAGAAATGAAAATCATGAAAATTATAAAAATCCCTAGAAGTCTGTCTCATTCAAAGGACGCGAACATGAATGGGATAATGGGTTCGACTTATTAACTTCACCTGTTTATTTTTATTGAGAAGTTTGTCTGTTTCAAAATATGTCATAGCCAAGCTTTGGAGACGAGGGCGGAAGTTTTTAATGTACCGTTTATTCTGACGTGGGTAAGGGAATAAAGAAAGAAGAGAGAAAAATAATTATAACTACAGAGTATACGCGTGCAGATTTTTTACTGTTTTGTTTTAAACGAAAATTGTGATCAAAAATGAAATTAAATGTTTTGGCATGAAGAGAGACGGGTCATCATACCTATGTACTTAATATTCAAAGTAGGTGTATAGAAAAAATACTTTTATAGTCGTTAAATCATTCACAAATGACCGAACCGCATTCGATTGAAATAAATATTTCCCCCTTTATAAAATAAGCGGCAATCGTGGACATAATCGATATTATTGACCACCCCACGATAATGAAGTAAGACTCAAGGTAAGGTTTTAATGCGGAGGCACACTTCTCCCCTAATAGGGTTACCGAAGATGAGAAGAAACTTTCCTATATAGCTCCGGCGGCTCTTTCCAACGATATAGAGATCCTAAGACGGCAGGCCATACATCAGTATAGTCTAAAAGAGGAGATAGCGCTTACGGATGATTTACATTGTAATATTTTTTTAATGAGAATGAGAACGCCCACTAAATAAAAAGAAAGTGTATCTTTTGAAAATATGAGGTAAAAAGTCTAGGGACGTATTAGTAGAACATCCACAGCTTTAACATTTATTTTTCTTCTGCAAAGTAGATATTGATTCAGGGACAATGAATGTGACGCTCACTTTTTAAACTATGAAGTGTGTTCAAAAGTATTGCGTACGGAGATGTATTAACAAAAGACTATGAATTAAAGATGAACATTTTTTACTAAAAAACGAGGTCTATTACATCGGTAACGAGATTCAGAATCAATTCACAAGAGTGATAAATACAAACTAAATTTTATTTAAGAATATATTATCCAGACTAGGGAGTTACTTACTAAGCACAAGGACTCATGCATTCTTTTTTTTTTCAGAATACATAGTGTGTTTGCAGACTTACTTGACTAAGAATTCATTAATAAGTGTCAAATAATGATACAGTAGCCACTATAATAATTTAAATGGTTTTGTTTCGAGATTATTGTGTTCGTTTCTTTTATACTTATATACAATAATTCGTATTTATTCGATTACTTTATTCGTGTCGCATTTGTTGCAATGTGTGGAAATATGTACAAAAGTGGATTTGGCATATCATAACTCTTTAGCTGATTGACGTATGAATGCAGACTACTTGAAGCAGCTGTAACCAAAAGCTCGAACACCATCAAGAAACGAAATGGGTTCTATAATTAGTCTCCACTAATAAGGTAACTCATTGTGGTAGAACAACAGCTAACATCAGAACCGGCTTAACAATCCCATACCATACATGTTCTATTAATAATTAAACACAAATAAGTAAAAAGTCTGTATAAATAAAGAACATTCACACAAAACTAAATAAGCCAATTAAATTCAATTGATATTTTTAACACTTTTTATACATATTGCACATGCATACAATTTATATGATCATAATTATATTTATTGTATTTGTTTGACTAATAATACAGTAATAACTTCATAAATGGGAATAAATATACACGTACACCCATAATTTAAAACATTATGACTACTATAGACCTATTTTTCTTATTTATACATAGTACATATACATACACATGTATAATCATAAATACTGTTAATAATTGCTGATCACTTAATAATACACAAATAAAAAACTAAATAAATATAAATAAACACATGTATACACATAAGAGGTATATTATTTCCAGTCCAATTTATATGTAATTTAAAAACATCGCAATATATATATATATATATATATACATATATATATATATATATATATATATATATATATATATATATATATATATATATGAGACACATGAAATAATCGAATCAATTGGAATAAATAAATACCCTCACCTGAATATCTAAACTAATAGATATGATACTCCACTTTTCGTCCTATGCCTATTATTTGTTATCTTCAATGAGAATTTGCATATCAAAATAGTGAACAAAAGTCCACGCGTTTACATTTATATTAAAAATATGCCCATAATTAGATTAATAGTACGTGATTATTTTAATAATACCCTAATAATTAAATTCATGGGAAAAAATAAACGCATTCACACATAATGCAATACACTATGAATAGTATATATCATATTCACATATTACATGCGTACACTTGTATAATCATAAATACTTTTAAATAAATAAATATAAATAATTTATATTATTTCCTACTTACTTTTATACATATTTCCGCATATTGTGATAAATTTATTCATGAATTATCAGACACAAATAAAGTAATCAAATAAATAGGAATATATGTATACAACTACTTTGAATATTAAAACTAATAGGTATAATACCCAATTTTTATTTCATTGTTAATCATTATTTGCGTTTTAAAAAGAAATAGTAAAAATCTCTACGCTTCTACTTTCTTATTAAAATTAGTCGTTCTCTCTTCTTTCCTCCCCCTTCCCAGGCTATAATCAACGGTAGATTCAGGTTCCCCCCGCCCGACACCCACTGTCAGTGAAGCTTGGCTATAACATATTTTGACCAGGACAACTTCCCAGCTAAAAGTCAAAGTAATCATCTCACTCATGTTCGCATCCTTTGATGACACCATATCCATCATCATTATATCCATTGTGTGCTTATTCGGATCTACAGATATGCCCACTTTCTGACACACCAATCTAATATTCTATATTTTCTTCATTGTCTTCTTCATCCTGAGCTAGTCTTTAAATAAAGACGAACCGTTATGAATACGTACATAACAAAGTTTTTGACTTCATCTTTTATTTTCCATATATATATATATATATATATATATATATATATATATATATATATATATATATACATATATATATATATATATATATATATATATCCCATGTAGGTTTATTTAAGATGCTATAATACTTTTATTTGGAGTGCGTGATTATTTCTTTTCACAATATCAGGAATTTAAATAATAGAGCTATCGATTGAAATATATAGAAATTAAATCGAATGTCTATAATTTTAAACACAATATCATCAAATAATATGGATAAATATTAAGTGTATGTGCATTTCTGCGAAATTATGTTTTGTGCGGAATTGTTTTTAGTACAATGCTAGTTTCGTGTTTAACTGATTTTTTCATATAGGTTTCTTCGGGAGAGAAGGGGGCTTTATTATCATGATTTTGATTATTTTATTATGATTTTCAATAATTTGCTAATAGTTCTATCGGGTTTATTTGCAGGGGTTGGTCCCATCGATGCTTTTTGCTTTACAGTAGAATGGGGGCTGGCTTAACCAGATTTCAACCATCTAAGAATTAATGATACATTTGCTTGATGAGACAAAAAAGTGTGAACAAGACTAGATATACTCCTTGATTAATATTGCGAAAAACCACCTAGGATATGCTAATACCGTTAACATTGGAAAATAAAAACATAAAAACATTTCAAAAATACAGTTTTAAACACATTTTAAAAAAATGTTGTTGCCTGTCGATTCCAATTATTCCCGGATTAGGAAAGTACAGAGGTAGAGTTAGGAAGTGGTATTTTACGACAGATGAAGAAACTGGAAGAACAGATACAACGTATTACTGTTGATTTATTATTATTTTGATCATTTTAATGCACATATTATATATATATATATATATATATATATATATATGTATATATATCTATATACATATGTATATATGAATGTATATATATATATGTATATGTATATATATATACATATGTATATATAAATGTATATATACATATTTAAATGTTTATATATATATATATACATATATATATACATATATATATATATATATATATATATATATATATATATATATATATATCGTTTAACAGACATGATGTTTCTTTGTATCACATATTTTCAATGGCGTTAGCCGAGGAAAGTATCAAACTAGAGTCGAAAGTAGACTGCAGTCAGCGTTCTAACCACTTAGTCATCATTGGAGTGCTGCTGAGAGTAAGCGAAATCATAATGATGAACATTGTCAAATGCCGAAAGTTTTATTCTTTTACACAAAGAGCATTGCGTTATAAGCTCGTGGCGATTTCACGTACTAGAATCTCAACCCGCATATTGGATCATATGTCGTCATCAGCAAGCAAACTGGGTCACTGTATAACAGATCTTCAACGCATTCAGACAGCAACTGCCTCATACGACCAATAGTATGTAATCATAAAAAGTTAGCAAAGGGATACGAGTACTACCTATATCACAACACCTAATACTGCTGCTACTAGTACTAAAATAATAGTGTGCATGGCTTGCATAATAATGAAGAGATTGTTATATAGAAAACATGGCAGGCAGATGTAAAATATATATTATATCCTCCATATACAGCAACACCTGATTGATCACACTTCGGTAGTTGACAGCGTTTATAAAATACATTCAGATTTCGCTTAATTGTGGGTCGTGCACATCGAAATTTTAGAATCATCGACTTTCAAATACGGTTGAGTTTAAATAACTGCTTCAAACATTTACATGGGAAGCTACACTCAAAAGCGGTGGAAGTTCAAATCATGCATCTGATGTAACAGATGCATCTCTAACCAAACAAATGATTATTTGTAAAGAAGCTGATTTGCTTTTTTAAAAAATTTATATTTTGGTGTTAATGGTAGATTGTACAATGTCTACATCGCTATAATTCTCATAGCATCTTTATTATATTTGTACACGATATATCGATATTTGGCTCTATTGAGCGAGGTACTGAACCGGTCAGCTGCCCTTTCATCTTTTTAATTATTAATTAATCATGATAAATAAATATTGTCTCTTTCCTGCCATTATATATATATATATATATATATATATATATATATTTATATATTAATATATATATATTTATATTTATTTATCTATATATATATATATATATATATATATATATATATTTATATATATATATATATATATATATATATATATATGTATATATATATATATATATTAGAACACTACCACTGCAAGATGGGTAAAATTATTCCCCGTACTCAGCAGTATTACACTATTTTCTGCCATATTACGAATATTTAAATCAATATATAATGTAATTTACACTTATATCTCCAATATTTATTCTAATATTTAGTAAAATTCGTGATATGATTTGGATTTCATAAAATCTCAAAACTTTCAGATGACTTTAACCGAAATTTAAATTCAAAAGAAGTTTGTTTAATTATTGCCGCTAACCCATTTAAATACTCCAAAGAAATTGAAATCTGAAGAATATATATTAAATGCTGTTAAATACTTGTTGTCGAAAGGTAGCTGAAGTTTCACGCAGGGTTTATAACCCAATTCCCCCTATTGCCAAACTAAATTAAAGTATATATAGCACACACTGCCCACTAATATACCTATCTGCTGTATTCTAAAATTCGAAAGGATTAATTAATTTATTTAGAAGTTAATCATATGTATAAAAATATATGAACATATAGGCATACTTAACTTATATGTATGTCTCATTATATTTAAAAGGCTCTTTCTTTCTCTTTCTCTCGCTATATATATATATATATATATATATTTATTTATTCTGGTACAGAAAAATTAGTACAACATTCGTACCGTCGGTTTCAAGCACGGGAGGTCTTACCCATCCGGCTCTCTTCAGCTTCTGTTGTCATCTGTTTTGGAAATGTGAGGTCACATGACACTCTTGTTGGGACGCGTTATTTGCTCAGTGTGTTGTGTGTGTTTGTTTAAATTTGAATTTAGTGTCATAAGACCGTTGAGATTTAAAACACGGGAGAAGAAAGAGAATTCAAGATTAAAGGGAATAAAAAGGGGAATAAAAAAGGGGGGTAAAAAATAAAAAAATATATATATGAAAAAATATATATATATATATATAAATAAATAAATATAAAAAAACAAATATATATATAAAAAAACATTTTAATATTAAGGATAAAGGAATAAAAAAAGAAGAAAAAGAGAAAAAGAGTATAAAAAGTGGGTTAAAAAATATATATATATATAGAGAATAAATTGTAGAGAATAAAAAAGAGCGAGAGAGAAAGAAAGAATAAAAATAGAAAGAATAAAAAGAATAAAAAGAATAAAAATATATAAATAAAATATATAAATAAAAATAATAATAATAAAAAAATATAAAAAAATAAATAAAAATTAAAAATTAAAAATTAAAGATTAAAAACAAAAATAATAAAAATAAAGAAAGGGTTTCTCTGAAATTCCCGTGAGCCAAATTATGAATTTGTATTATTAGCCGTTATATTTTTGAAGGTATGCGTTCTAGAAATCGTTGATGTGTAAGAATCTTTAGATTGGAGTGATTTTTAATGAAGGGATTCGGATCTAAGGGAGGTAACTAAGATGGAAATATGAAATATTTGAGTTTGTTAAAGTGGGTTTGAAAATTAATCTGGTGGTTGATAAAAGATAAAAAAATAAAGAATTAAATATTTTTGCATTTTGGTGAAAGTCGAAGTTTTTGCTCTTGGAATTTATGTGGATATAATTTTTTGAGTAATCTAGTGATTGATAATTAAATTAAATATTTTTGTATTTTTGTGAAGGTCGGAGTTTTTGCTCTTGAAGTTTAAGTGGATATAGGTTGATGAGGTGTTTGTTCGTTTTTATTGTGTTTATATTAGTAGAGGGGGGGGGTAGTTAGACATTATGTGAATCGGTCAGACCAGTTTATAAGCAATGCTTGCCTCTTGTGTGCACATCCCTTGAATATTTCATCGCGGACATTTAAACAGGCTGTATTCGGATCGATGATGGCTTTTGAAATGTGGTATTTTTCAGCGTCACATAGAGGACATCTGTTTATGGCTGGAGAGAAGGATGGTTTTCTCTCAATTATTTTCCATTTGATGGTGAAGGGTGTGTTTTCTTCTTTAAGCTGCCATATTCGGGTCGCGAGTGCCGTATTAGCCTTGTTTTTGTATCTGAAGGAGTTTCTGTGTGCATATAGCCTTTGTTTGAAATTTCCCTTCGTCATCCCAATATATTTTTCTGCATTACTGGTATTCTGGTCTGTGACGGTTGCTTCATAAATGATTGAATTGATTTTGCAATTTCCCTCCAGGGGGCAGTTGTTTTTGTCTTGGCATGAGCAGCCTGCGTTTGTAATTGTTTTGGGTTCTGCAGAGATAATTTTTCTTATTGAAGGGGCAGTGGAATAGCTGATCTTAACAGAATTTCTGTTAAAAAGTTTGTGTAATTCATTTGTGGGTGGGAAGTGTTTGTCGAGCAACTTGAGGAAAAGTTGGCCTACCTTTGTTTTGGTATTGGTCGAATAGGGTGGGGAAAACCAGATCACCGATCTCCTTCTATTGCGGGTCCCCCGTGGTTGGTCTCGGTTGGGGGTGTATGAGATTTCTTCTCTGAACCCGCTGTCGCGGAGCGCTTTGTTGTAATATGGTGCTGCTTGGTTGAAAATTTCGGGACTGGATGAAAGGTTTGAGATTCTTTGGCTAATATTATTGATTAAATTTTTAAAGATGGTGGGGGGGTGGCAGGATCCCTTGTGTATGTATTGGAGTGTTTCATTGGGTTTGTGGAAAGGTTTGTGTGTATTGTTTTTAAGGTTCAGTGTGGTATCTAGGAAGTTTACTTGGTCTAAATTTGTTTTAATGGTAATTTTGAAGCCGAGATTATGGAAGGTGTTTGTTAATTCTTTTCTAAATCTATCTAATGTGTTTCCGTTGTGGTTGCGTGACAGACAAAGTCCGTCATCTCTATAGAGACCAAAGAAATGGTCTGGAAATTTATTTTGGAGTGTATTTAATATAAGCAAGCCGACTAAGTCACAGATGTCTGCACTGTCGTAGGCCCCCATTGCAACATCAAATGGGTCCTCTGGGTTTGATTTTTTAACCCAAGCCCTTCCCTCGAAGAAGAGAAGGGTTTGTCTTGCTTGCAGTATTGTGTCTCTTTCTAGTTGACTGATGTTTGTGTGTGAAAGTGCAAATGTTAAGGCCTTATCTAGGGTGTCTTTTGTAATGGATGGGTAGAAGTCTACTATATCTAATTGTGTGAATTTGCATCTGTGTTTATCTTGTATGTTATGGAACCAATTTAGGACTGAGTTAGTATTGCCCCACAGACTTAGGTTTATTTTTTCCTTAATTTTATTAACTATATTTTTAACAATGGATTTGCTTGCTAGTCCTAGTTCGCTTTTAGCTGGGTTGATAAGTCTGCATGAGGGTTTATTTGTGAAGTTTTCTTTGTGGTCTTTTAAAGTAACAAAGGCCTTCCTCTTATCTAAATAATTAATTCTATATTCGACGCCTAGTCTAGTAGCTATTTCAGTAGTATCATTATTAATAGATTTATATGTATCTGCCTTGGCTAATTGATATTTATCGGTAATGGAGCTAATTGTTAGGTCTGTTTTTTCCTTTTTAGTCATTTTATAAATATTTTTAGTTTTGTCGGAGAATACAAGTGCATTATTTTCTCTTTTAAGTTTTTTTATGTCGGCGGTAAGTGTCTTCTGAAATGTATTTTGCTTGTTTGTAAAAACTAGGTTGTGAGTAATGTTGAGTAGGTCTTTTTCGAAATTGTCTAAGGCCTCTACTTTTGGCGGGTATTTACCAGATTTTAAGCCGTAGTAGTTTTTTTCCGTTTGCCTCTGTTCTGTATTCAACACTTTCCACCTCATTCTTCCTATGACGTCCACTATTTTTGTCAGGAGTATCCTGGTATATGTTTGTTTTTTGGGGGTTGGGATATTTTTGGTAGAATATCCGAGAGTGTATAGTTCCATTTCCCAGGGTATAGGTGGTAATCCCTGTTAATTAGTTTTTTCCGTGGTGTTGGTAGTTTTCCCGAGAGTGCTCGACTACAAGGCTAACAGGGTTTAACTGTAATTCCTGGTAGGGGCTGAGTAAATTCTTTGTAGAATGGTAGGAAAAATCCCAGCAGAGTGCTCGATTAATTAAGAATCAAAGTTAAAAATTAAGAGCATAATATTTATTTATTCTGGTACAGAAAAATTAGTACAACATTCGTACCGTCGGTTTCAAGCACGGGATGTCTTACCCATCCGGCTCTCTTCAGCTTCTGTTGTCATCTGTTTTGGAAATGTGAGGTCACATGACACTCTTGTATATATATATATATTTGTGTGTATATATATATATATATAATATGGTTTGAGAATCTTAACAAGGAAGTGCCAATGTCGAAATATAATGTACTAATAGTTATATGTATGATTCATTTTATTTAAAAATACACTGTTAAGTCACTCAAAGTTTCTTTATAAGGTAAACTTACATAAAAAGAGCACGACAAGGTATTATACTTGAAATGCATTTAGGCAGGTTATTACTTGATTGATATTGCTGAGATTAAATAGAATTTTAAATATTTATATTCATAATATATTAAGATATTGCCAAAACAATTTTAACAAATGATAATTAATTGTCAGCAAAACATTTAAAATGTTATTGTAAATAATTATGTTTTACCTTTATTAATTGTATTTTTTATTTTATAAAATTCATTTACAATGGAATCATTGCAGGATAGGTGCCAATATCCACCAAGCTCCAGCCCCTGTCTAATCGTCGCAATGTTGCTTCCTTGTTCGTGTTTTAAAAATACTTAGATGGATTATGATCCGATGAACTTGTTGCTCTGGTGCCCCGTCGACGAAAATCCACTCGACCAACTCGACAATCAGCTAAATCCTATCCATTCACCGTGAAGGTCCCCAGTTGCCGGAGAGTCTTCTACTTTAATAGCTTATTTCCTCGTGCTGCCGGACTCTGGAACGCCCTCCCTGCCTCCTGTTTCCCCGACAGTACTGGCATGCAGGAGTTTAAAACTAAGATAGTTCGAGTAATTGAGAGAGGAACGATAACTAAAACACAATGTTAAAGCAAAAAATATTGAGAAATTTCGTTAATCAGTATTGGAATGGAATCTAACTGGCTGAATAGCTTGTTCTAAATATAATATAGGTGTACTATTACCACTCACGGTTTCGTAGATTAGTCGGTAAAGCACTAGACGCCAATCACTGTGGTTCAGCTGTCCAATTTCGCCACGTCTATCAACAACGATGATTCTTAGAGACGACGACACACGTGTCTGTGAATAAACCCACACGTACACACACACACACACACACACCCACACACACACACACACACACACATATATATATATATATATATATATATATATATATATATATATATATATATATATATATATATATATATATATATATATATATACTGGAATTAAATAGGTGTTTTCGTGAGATTCGTGTATTATTTAATTAAAATACGAACAAGATGTGCGACATGACAATATTGCCGTAAATATTTACAATTCAACAAAATAAATGAATAGATTGATTTTGAGTAATTTTATCTGAAAACCTAAACTTGTCAAAACGATTTCACTTCCTGCGAAAAATCGCCGCAGGGCTTAAATACATCTCCTAAATCATTAACAACAATTGAATGCAAATAACAGGGAAATTCGAAGATTGGAAATTAAATTGAAAATATTGAATAACTCTGACGTCATTTTCCCCCGGTC
This sequence comes from Sepiola atlantica, assembly GCA_963556195.1. NCBI lineage: Eukaryota > Metazoa > Mollusca > Cephalopoda > Sepiida > Sepiolidae > Sepiola > Sepiola atlantica. Next base: position 50,704,682 of record OY744540.1, read on the forward strand.
AAATAAACATTTGGCAAATACATGACTTTAGAAATGATGATTAAATTCAGACAAGAGCGAAATCTCGATGGTCAATTTTTTTCAATGTTTATATCGTTGTTTTGGTATTTTTATAACTAGGATTGTTAATTTATTTCGTTTGGAATCGTCGGATTATTATTTTTATGTTAGTTGGTTTATTCATAACATCTAGAAAACGTTGATTCTTTTCAGGTTTATATTTTCAATTTGAGAACTTTTTCGTTGAACAAGACCTGTATAGAATTTCGAACTAAATCCGGGTGTATAGAGTTGTCACTGTGGCAGGCATGGCTAAGTAGCAATGTTCACCTTATTTTATTAGTCGCATATGGTGTAATTGACAGTCTCCTAAATGGTCGTGGTTCAATCCGAACTGAGGAAAACATAATAACTGAAAATAATATAAATTAACGCTCCATGGGGTCAGGTATGGCAGAATGAGACCAAGCTCCGTTCATTGATTAAATAAAATGTTGTGGGAACACGTTCAGAGGGAACGATTCAAAGTTTAACTATATTTAATAAACAATATATATATATATATATATATATATATATATATATATATATATATATATATATATATATATAAAGAGAGAGAGAGAGAGAGAGAGAGAGAGAGATAGAGAGAAAGAGAGTGAGAGAGAGAGAGGGAGTACGAGAGAGAGATGAGAAAAATATTGTAGTTTGCTTGAAGCATTGCGTGTAATGTATTATGAGTATTGTAGGGAGGCGTTGACAATGAGTTAGTTAGGTAACACCAATGGTCCGTGAAATTGTAAACATGAATGACAATTTGAGAAAACAATAATATTCAATAATTTATTTATGAATGGGTTCTAGTTGAACCGTGATAATAAGGTGTGTATGTTCGTTTTTAAATTTTCGCGGGCAGCTCTAATCCTCAGAAATTAAATTCATATCCAGTGTGTTTTTTTTTTGCTAATAGCGGGAGCCTGAAATGATTGCTTGTTATCGTGACAGGTACGCATATTTTTTTCTTATAAACGTTAAGGTGTGACTAGTGTCGGTGTTTGGTATAGTAAAATCGTGGTACATTATTTTAGCAGTGATGATTATTATCATCATGTATCGTGTTTAGGAGCTGTCTAGTCAATCATGGATGTGATATTTAATGTTGTATGCGTTCGATGGGGGGATAACTCATATGGATTATGTTGTGCTTGTTAGAGCTATACCCATATAAATTGTAAACACATGTGACTCATCACGTTAATTTATTTATTTTTTTCCATTATTGTTTTATGTTGTTTATTTTACATTATTTCTTAAACGTTATGTATCGGTGTTTACGATGAGTTAGTGTATTATTGGTGTGGTGTGTTGCTATGTGCATAGTATCATACTTTTATTGGTTAAACATGTAAATGTACATTATGATAAGTGGGGATCGTCTAAGTGCAGTAGCAGACGCGAATAGACAGGTGGGGCAGCTCGTGTATATATATATATATATATATATATATATATATGTATATATATACACATATATATACATATATATGTATAACTATGTATACACACATATATATATATACATGTATATATACATAAATATATACATATATATGTAGAAATATGTATACATATGTATATATATATATATATATATATATACGCACACACCTAATATGTTTGCCATTGTTTCGTTGTATGTATTATTATTTATTTTAGTGTATTATGTGTAGTCATGATATTTAATTGCTTATGAGTTCTAGTACTATCTGTATATACAGACATATGTGTACAATAGAACCGATTGTCCGAACTAGCGACACGTGTTAGTGGGGGGCGTGCCTTAGCATTATTCTACGGAACCATGGGCCAAAGTAAATTCTATTATGTATTTCTGTTATTCGTCGACACATGCGCCAAAATAAATTCTATTATGTATTTATCTTATTTGTTCACAATATTGATGCATAGTACAACAATTAATGGTTAGTTATATGTGTAGGGTTGTGCCTGTTGTGGGTGTTTATATTAAGAAGTTGAAATCGAGCGTGTCTCTGCTGTTTAGTATTGGGTGTATCTTTCTTATTTACATCGATTCCTTTAGTCTCAGTTTGCCCTGTTATGTTTCGGTAGCTAGTATTCTGACTTGTATATTTTGATCGGGTTACATTTATGTGCTATGATCTTTTAGAAGAATGATGTTTTGGTGTGTATGTGTTCCTTGACGTGTATGTGCAATGGGCACACTGTACTGTCGATGTAGTGTAGTATTCATTGCATAACATCCATTGGATTTGATATATAGCATGTGTGCGGTTAAATAACCCTGTGCTGTTCTGGGGCAGTTTGCTAGGGTGCATGAGTTAGTGTCGTAGGGTTTTGTAGGTTTAGATACGCGTTGTCTTAGTGTTGGTCTGCAGTGTGTAAGTTGAATGTCTTGGTGTACTCTGCCGATGGCTTATTGGATGGCCGAGTTTATTATATCGCTAAAGTTTTGTATTTTTATGATGCAAGTGCAAAATAGAGATTGCTGTGGATGTTTTCTAGATGTCCTAGTGTGGTGTCTGGCGTTTGCATGGTATCAATTCCGCTCGAGTATGTGTTGACGTGTTGCACAGACGTTGGTTTGTACATTTTCTACGGATGCGGTTCATCTCGTTTAAAGTGTATACTATTTTGGCTTTAGTAGATAGGGTTGATTTGTAAGTTACGAATATGTCTCTGTAGGCGGTGTTCTTGTAGAAGCTAGTGTGTATGTGTCCGTCCTCGGTGATGTAGAGCGTGAAATGTAATAGCGACAAGTATTGGATGTCTTAAGGTGCTTGATAGTGAATAGCATTTTGTTTAATGTATTTTTAAGCTAATAAAGCTTTCGTTGGCTTCATCGCGGAATGATATAAAGATGAGAATATCATGGACATATCTTGTGAGGAAAATGCTGGAGTGGCAAGTGCGTCGTGTCCATTGTTTTAATCTGTGCATATATGTGATAGTGAGTAGTCTTAATACGTTGGATCCCATAGGTAGGCCTGTTATGGGTTTGTAGGTCTGTTCTGTGTATGGGAAGTATGTGTTGCCGACTATCATGTGTAGTAGCTGGTGTATTTCGATGGCGATGAGATCAAAGCAGTAGAGGTCGTTGGAGGAAATACAGTTAGTGATGAGGTTTATGGATGGGTGAGCAAGTACGGACGTGTAGAAGAATACAACGTCGAGGCTGAACGCATAACTCTTGTAGTATAATTGCTTGGGTTGCATCAACTGCAGTCTGTGTGTGACTTTGTACGAGCTGCTAACGTGCCCTGGGTAGGTCGGGAGTGGAGGCTTGAGCAGTTGGCAGCATAGCAAGGATATGTTGTAGAGAGGCCATTCTATGTTTGAGAATATGGGCTTTATTTGTGTTGTGGGGATGTTTTAGTGTGTTTTTATTAAGTGGTAGAATGTAAGAAGACTGCTGTTTGATGGAGTGAGATTTCGTTTGTATTTGTTGGGGGGTCCATGATGTGTTGATCTGATTTTCTATTTCAGTGGAAATACGTCTGCTGTGTGTGTGTGTAAAGTGTGTCGTTGCCGAGCTGTTCGAGTGTTAGGTCGTTGCGTGTATCTTGTGATACGACGAATCATTCCTTGATATTGTCGGAAAGTTAGAATAATATGTATTTATCCTTTAAGTTATTTTTTAAATAGGAGCCGTTGCGTTCTTGTGAGACTAGACGTGATGTTAGAGTGTCCTCTCTGTATGATAGATAACATATTGTGCCAAAGTATTGTGAGTTTATGGTCTAAATCGTGGTTTTCGGGAGGGGAGTGTAAGTGAGGTGTCCAAGTAGTATGTAGGAAATGAGGTGGCGTTGTTGACGGTGGTGGGGTTGTTGGTGGTTTTATTTGTGTTCGGTGAGTCCTGGTTGAATGCATATAGCTATTTTAGGTGTAATACTGTTCTGCAGCACTGTGCCTCGATGTTGAGTATGACCAGATCATCTAGTGTTGTGTAGTTATGAATTTTAGGCCTAAAATGAGGAGTTCTGTTTTGGTTTGCCTGAGTGAGTGTGTCAGGTATGTGACAAGGGGGCTAGCTGTGAGTTGTGTGGTGTTGTTGTCGGTTTGGTCGTTGTTGTTGGGGCTGATTGTAAGGATTGGGTGTTTTTGTGAAGGAGCCAGATGAATTCATATTTTAGTTTTACGTTTGATGTGTAATATACACGCACACACACACACACACACACACATATATATATATATATATATATATATATATATATATATATATATATATATATATATATATATATATATATATATATTAGTCCACCAACATTTGAGAGAGCGGACCACGGCTTAAAAAGTGTTATATAAACTAATACAATGACAATATAACAAACTAATAAATAAATGTTGAAAAAAACTTTTTACAAATGTTGGTAGCCTTACTCCTGTATATATATATATATATATATATATATATATATATATATATATATATATATATATATATATATATATATATATATATTACAGAAAATCCGAACAGCATCGGTACAGTAGGTTTCAAATCTAAACAAGGAATACCTATACTTGGTTTCTTTCACCGGGCTCTGTTTAACCTGTGTTTATGTGTTCCTCTTTGAAAATGTCGATAGGCGCGTTACTTTCGGACTGCTTTACATACATTTTGATTATTTATACTAATTCGTAATTTTTTGCCGAAAATATTGTCGATATTTATGTAGCAGGCAAGGAAAATAGTGTTATTCTTTGATCTGTGAATGTAGGTTGAGGACATGGTGACATCCGATCGCTTTCACTTAATTACCAGTTTTAGGAAAGTAAAAATTAAAACCGGGCTATTAAAAATGTGCTTCTCCCGGAAGAAAACGGAAAGTAGGGGATGAAATCAAATAAGGAATTAATATTAAGTGCCAACCACTTACGATACATCATGAAAAAGCGTGGAAAAACGCAATAAAGTAAATTAGCCAGCGGTCAGATGTATTTCTTTATCTGGATGTCCTACCTAATCAGGCGTTCGATACAGAGCTAATCAGCGAAAGGGATTTGCCATTTTAAAGGAACATACATATTTTTTTTTGAAACTGACCATCTTGCAGACTCATGAACCGCGCAAATAGTGAGATCGGTATGTCAAGCAAAGCAATAGTCAAAAAAATATAAAGTAAAATAAACCTCAACCTCTGGGAAACAAATTTAGTACTAAACTGGGGCAGAGGCACATTTTCAAAACATTATATAGTGAACTTCAACTCCTTATTAAATACATAGATGATTAAGCATAACAATTTTGCATCAATATACACATATATTACTAAACTAGAATTCTTTGATGACAAAGCTTTGGTAAACAGATCGAACCTTTATTACTCATTTAAGGTATCTATTGGATCGTACGACCGTGAACATGTCTGTGTCTACTGTAGACAATCGGAAACACATTTCTCGACTATTTTTATCGGTCTTTACAGAGATCACGACTTATGCTTTTAACGCACTTGTAAAGGAATACCTTTAGATAGACTTAGAAAATAATTTAAAAAATAATGTCAGGAACTAGGATTCAAAATAACTGTTAACACCAATCTGAGCAACATACATTTCTTAGACACCGCTCTAGGACTTGTGAGTAAGACACATAACATATTTGTCAATAAAAATTAAACCCATGAATAAATAAACAAAGGACTTAGCCACCGCCATAAGTTTGCAATAATGTGATACCTAACATCAGTAGAAGAGTATTGTGTTTAATCTCACCATGTGATGTTTAAACAAACAACCCCATATAAAAACGGGGAACTCCAGAATAGCATATTTATAGATACAATCTCATACCAGCCCGCCCATAACAAATCATCTAAAATTACTACAATAGAAAACGGACACTTATTAAGTCCTCACACTTTCTTCCCTAAACACCCAGCCAAAAGTAGACCAGACACTCCTTTAACTGTTAGACACAGTTTCCTGATAACATAAACTACAAAAAAGTGTTAAATAGAAACACGATTAAACTAAGCTTGTTTAGTACTCCATCTGTGAAGAATATTACTTGTACAGAACCAAATAGCTGAGCAGCTTAAGTCAAAAATGATGAAGAATCGTGCATTTTGGTAAGCAAGCATGAAACTTGGCACGATTGCTCACAATGGTCTACTCTTCCGAAAAAACTTTTGGACCACTCAAAATATCCAAGATAGCCGCCATTTTTCAAGATGGCCGCCACAGATGGTAAAATTTATCATTTTGTGAACTAAATGCTTCATTTTTGACCGATTTCCACATATTATATATCAATTTATATGTTTCTGATGTGAACAAAGCCATTTCTGACGACAAAATAAAGATTTAACACCATTTGAGTGTAATAAAGGCTATATTTTACACACTTATGTCAGTTTATCCCGCATTTTGCTCTTCTTGTTCTTGTGTTTTCATCAGGATTCACACGTTCAACACTCGCAATTGCAGCTGCATAAATTTGTACATGGAAGGCCGAATTTATAGCATTTGCATCTTCCAAAGCATTGTGTCTTGCATCCGCATTTTGTTAGTTCCTTGCAGCTTTCTGCAACTGGCGGAAGTGTTGTCCAAAATATCTTCCATGTATTGCCGTGCTTCTTTCACCCCCACTCGCCAGGACTATCAATTTCCATGTAACAGACTGTTGCTTGACTCCAAATGCACCCTGCTTGATATGTTGCACGCTTTGTGTGTTCAGTTAAAGCTGCTTTAGTTGGAGGTATGGAGTCATAGGGTCTCTGTTTACGAGCAAACATGTCCAATCTTACAGCATCTATTTCTGTGAGGGGGGTTGATCTGTCATACATTGTGATGACAAACTGGTCAATAACTGCTTGGTCCTCACTTGTTATGACTGGTGGATGACTGCTCAGCTTGACAAATACGTCCGTCACGTCAGGTAAAACATTCCATGTCTGAAATGCTGTCTTTTTAGCTTTATATCGAAAGGCTGACACATTGTCACAACCAGTAAAGGCATGGAAAAAGGACAAGCTTTTAACTTTTTCAGGGCCAAGTACGCTGATGACTTCATGTACTGGAATAAACCTTGTGTCATTTCCTTGACCAAATTCAATGAACATTGCCTCCAGGCCCAACTCTTTCAAGACTGGAAATACAGTGATGGCAATGACAAGGACATCTGTGTCATTAGCTTTCAGCAGTACTGTTTTGTAACCATGATTAACTGCATGTTTTGCGTGTACAAACATCCTTGTGTCTGATTCCTCATGGTTGCAAGGTGCTAGTCCTTCAAAACTGATATTCTGATTGCTAACAACATCTGCAACTCTGGTGATTACCACGAGATTTTCATGATCCTGTGCTAGTGAAGTGATTCTATCAGCCAGAAACTTGAAGAGAGCTGTTTGATTGTCATCATCCCTCAAGAAATTTCGCCAGTTGGGAGGGAGCTTGCCGTTGTGGGTTACCCGACGCTTTGCACCTTGTCCACGTTTTGTCCGTGTTTCAGCTTTCAAACTTGTTGGTAAGTAAACATCAAAAACAATGTCAGTCCTCTCGTATGCTGAACTGAATTTCAGTACCTTTGGAAAAAAATCAAGTTGTGCATACTCTTCGAAGGTTTTTGATTTGCAGGGTGGTATTGTGTTTACCAATGCTGAACCATCGATGATGATGACTGACACATGTGGAACTGAATCTGGACATGTAACTTTGGACTGAAGAAGCAATGCAAGTTGAGACTTTGTACCACTGTAGACGTTTCCCTTTACACTCAACGATGCAGGAAAGGACTGGTTCTCATGTTTAAAGAATTCTATCAGGTCACACTCCCTGGATTGGCAAGATATGAATAGTTTAGAGAATAGGCGACAGTCATCTTTCAAACTTTTATGTTTGGCATCAGTCACTGCTGCTTCTTGTGTCTGGTCAAAGAAGTCTATGTTGTTCCTTTTGATTTGGGAATAGAAAGCAGCCCGGTTTTCTCCCTCTAAGGTCTTCATGAACTCTTTAAAGCGAGTCCTGCCATTCCCATAGTGCATGCGAACAGCTTAAGCTGCGGTTTCCGATGCTATAATCTTTGTGAGTAGATCGGATGATTCTTCTTGAAATGGATTGGCCATTTCATTGATGACAGCCGTGAGCTTTGTTACTTTGCCATAGAAAGCTTTCTGGGATTGACTTGTTTGTTCTCTGTGTTTCATGTTTTCAGTAACATCCTTGTTCGATGACAGTGCTTCATATTCTTCAGTAAGACGACTCACCTCTGGCCCTGCTACCATCCATCTTCGTAGTGCTGAAGGATCCTCTGTCACACCTACGACCCCACCCTCTCTTTTGATGATTGAATTTTCCTGTTCATGTGCTTGATCAATGGCCATAGAAGAAAATGGTCGCAATGACTTGAAGACAACAAATTTGCCATTTTTGAATTGCAAATGCGTATCAGGACGGGTCTGCTCTAAGCACAGCATGTCCTTCAGATGAACTGATAGCCATCTTGCATAGTTGTAGTTATTGTTGGCAAAGAAGTATGGTATCAGCTCCATCAGTGTTTCGACATAAAGTCTGAAGTCAGCTTCCCTGAAGGAACGTATCAGGGATAGTATGGTCAGTTCCATTGAAAGCACTAGATACCAGTAACTGAATTGCGGGCTCTCTGCTTTTCGCTTCTCACACCACTCATCAAAGCTTAAGATAACTGACGCATCTTGCTCGAAAGAAGTATCTGCAATGTAATACTCGTATGCTTTTTTCATCAGTGTGTAGAGACTACATGCAATAATCTGGTGAGCGTATCGTGTCCTAGTAACACTTGAAGCAGTGATGAAAGATTATGCAATACCAGACGAAGCTATATCTGCTTCTACAATGGCTTCTATCCAACCACTTGCTTTTAGAAGCGACCCAATTGACTTCAGTGCAGCCATTTCAACATGCAAGCCGCCAAACATGATGACGAACTTTTTTTCACCATATTGCTGAGGCCAGTGCCATTGTATTTGCTTGGTCAATGCATAAAGTGGTTGATCAGCAGTTATGACTGGAATTTGCCCTGGGTTGAGGAACGCTATTGTCTCTCTAATCCTCTCCATAACATGTCGTATTGTGGCAACTGAGTGGGCTTGTTCTCGGAGGAGAGGTAGAATTGATGTAATGTTCACTTTGAAATATAAACCTCTCTTCTCAGAAGCATGGTGTGCCGACCAGGTTATGTTAACGTCATCATCAATGCTTTGTGTCAGATGAACCTTTTCTAGCCACTGAAATTCATTTGCTAACAAAAGCCTGGGAAAGTCAATATCGACACTTGTTGGATATTCGAACTCTGGAGGCGACGGAGTCTTGTTCTTTAGATATGCAGGATGAATGTTTGTGAAAGATTCTGGAAGTTCAGGCACCCGTTTTATACTATGATTTTTGATCATAAGTGGCTCACGCAGTTCACCATCACTGTCAGACGTTGGATGTTGAAATAGTGAGATACTGGTACCATGAAAGGATGTTGTAGCTGTTGTTGCAGACGGATTGTGATCTATATTGTCCATAGCTGATGTGGTGAAAAGACCTTTCCTAAGTTCTGTAGGGCACACAACACCCTCTTCAGTGTACCTGTCAACAACGGCATCACCCAATTGAGCAGATATTTCAAGCACCCTGTCATATGAAATGCTTAGTCCATGGTCATGTAACAGTTCCACAAGTCCTCGTTTTCGTGTTTTCCCATACAAAGATAGGCCCATAAAGATGGGAAAGGGAGTCTCACGATTGTGTGAATGTCTGAATGTGGATGAATTGCTTTTGTGACTGTAGCAGTTGTACTGCAGGAGCTGAGCTACAGCCAAGTCTGTCTTTGATGAACCTAATTCCAGTTGCGACTTGATATCGACGCCGTGCTCCACCATACAAACAAATTGTTGTAGTGATTGAGGAATAGAATTTCCCACTGAGTCTGCACGGAATCTACCATTAAATTTCTATTCATGAGCAAGCATGTGTCTTCGCAAAATACTAGCAGCTTTATTGAGTATAACAGCATCAGAAAATTCTGAAGCTTTTGACAAGATTGACCCTGTATCCTCTGTAAAGGACAAGATAACATCTCTCCCACTCTTGTGAGCTTCAAGTGCTGGTATATCTGACAAAAGCTTCTCTTTCAGTCTTGTTGAGTTAACATATGAGGCAAGTTCATGCAGTTCCAACTGTTCAAGTCGTTGCTTATACAGTGTGATGAGATCTGCAAGTTTAAACACAACTGGTGCATCACTGTTCGTATTAGTTTCAACTATATAAGCAAGAAGCTCTGAATATACCAATGGATGGATTCCTTTTTTTCTGAGAATCTTCATTTTCCTGTTTTTGTAGTGCAGCAAGGTGACATCTTTCCCTGTTGTAAAGAGTTGTTAAACAATCTTTATGATACTTCAACTCTTGTGCAATGGCATCACCAGCACTCAATCGGGCAAGAATTTTACATTCACCTAGAGTTGTGGCACATTCATTGAGCCTACTGCTGAGCCCCATTGTCATGACTTCACGTCTTTGTCCATCATCTAGAAATTCTTTGTCGCAGATGAAACATTGTTCTGGCTTTAAACTCACTCTTCGAGTCTTTGAACAACTCTTGTCAGTATGTTCCTGAGCGTCAGATGCCCTTTTCCTGGCCCGATCAAGTTTGGTATTTTTGAACAAAGCACGGCAACTCTAATGGTACTGAGCATTGTTTTGCCGCAATGTATCTTCAATACCATCACCTTCATCGAGCGTATCAGGATTAATAATCATGGGCATCTGACAGAGTTCTTGAAAAAGAGGAATATTTGTAGCCAGCATTGAATATCCATCTGATTTACTGCGACCTGGAATGGGACTACTGAGATCCTCTCCGGTTTTATCTGTCTGACATAGGCAGCATTTGCTCCAATCAGTTTTCACATTTGACGTCTTCTCAATAGACATTCTGTAAATGTTATAGGCTTCAGGCCGAGGGTTTATCCTTTTACCACCTATAACCACAGTTACCGAATATATTTTGACACATTCAGATATGGGATACAACTAGGTTCAGAAAGGTAGGTTCCCTACACCTAGCCCGATCGTTCATCCAGTATCATTTAAGTCCCGTGCGATCTGTACACCATCCAGGTAACTATAGCCCCGTTACCTTTGGCTCGGCTCTCCCGCGCTGGCATATCCTGTCAATTCAGGTGCGGCTATCTAACAGACTGAACATTATTTTGTCCATGGGGCTTATTAGACAGCATTTGGGACACTGAAACATGAACAGTGTGTCCGTAATCAGTTGATACTGGACCCCATGCTGAGTTTCACAGCAGTGATGTCACCGTTATGCCCTGGTTGTGTCATGACAATCACTCTCTTACATATGACATATTATAAGAATGAGCTGAAAGGATTAATTTTTATAACTAATACATTCAGCTCACTTGGGGAATTGAATATCAAGTCAATGATTCGGTTTAATGGGAATAAAAGGCAAAAATTGACAATATTTGCTTAAATTCATCTCATATATGTACCTTTGTGGATTGTAGGACTCATTTATCGGTTATTTTTGTATCATTTACTGCTTTCGCATCCCCTAAAACATATAATTTGACTCAAAAATTGTGAAAATCGGTTAGATACTTTGTAAACTAGCAATGTTGGATTTCAGTATGACGGCCATCTTGAAAATGGCGGCCATCTTGGATTTTTTAGTGGCCCAAAACTTTTTTCGAAAGAGTAGACCATTGTGAGCAATCCTGCCAAGTTTCATGCTTGCTTACCAAAATGAACGATTTTTCCTTAATCTGCTCAGCTAAAAGGCAAAATAACCCCCGAGCGGTGTTTGCAGGGCTTAAGACGGAAACGGCAAAGTTGGACCCCTTATATATAAAGCGACTATCACAAGTCAACCCAACGGCAGATCCGACACATACATAGACACTACGCAGGGCAGTTTCAAGCAGATGTTACATACACACAATACTTTTATATATAAAGACAAAGGAAGAACAGAACATGCGACCCTAGTACAGCAATTAAAATACAAGGGAACACCTATCACCATTAAATAGAATGAGGTAGAGAGAACGCCGCCATACTCTTCAGCTATAAACATGTGCTCTCTATGCAATGTATAGAAATACAACATGATACGGACCACTAATAAGCCTAAATGATGGCCTAAACAGGCGGAGTGAACTCTTCAAAACATATATTCATAGGAGGCACACATCCTTAACAAATAGAGAGAAACATATTCTAAATAAGACTAAAGGAATATCTGCACCATTTCACTATACAATCAGAGATAAATATATAAATAATAGTAATACCTATCATAATAAAGCAAAAGTAATGCATGCAGAACGGGATACCCTAATCTTTACACATATATGAGAGAATTGAGGGAAGAATAACTTTATAGCCATGCCCTTTTTTTTCAAAAAGACAAAAAACATGGACATGAAATAATTAAAGAATAGATTTTATATAATGTTTTTCAAAACATTTAGTCTTAGGGATTTTTCTTTTAAAAGTGTTGTTTAAGAAATTATCCCAGGGGAAATATGGAGGTCGACAAAATGTACCGTTATAGTTTATATTTCACTTTATTCAGCCAAATAATCCGTCAACCCATGTCGCGCTTGCGTTTTGGTTATTAAATACCCTTCATTAAATATACATCACTATGTCTGTGTACTTATAGTTTTTTTAGAAAGAAAGAAAAATGATTTGATGTAATATATTTAAAATATTTAATTTTTTAATATTTTAATTTTCAATTATATTTAAAGATTTTAATAATAACTTTTTACATGTATTATTATATTTTATATTATTATCATTATTATTTTTTTTAATCTTTCATTTGATTATAATATATTTCATAATTTTCAAATTCTATTATTTTTAAAATGTATATTTAATTATATTAAATTATATTAAATAACTTTCAATAATGTTTATTAATTAATTGTATTTGTTCAATTACTCTAAGTTCCGTTTATTAATTTATTGTATTTATTATATGTGAATATATTTGAATTATTCTTTTTGAATTAATACATCAAATAATGAAAAACGAAATATGTCTTAACACAAAACCGAACAAGGCTTCCTTATTTGAACTCCTGTATTTAAAAAAGTTAGGCCATAACATGGTACAAATATTTCTAAACAAAACAAAATGGCCTGATTGATGGTTTGTTCACTAATTGTGAGTTTTATTTACCACGGTATTTTCATGATTTATCGTACGCTATTGGAACCCATTATTAATTTTATATTTGGTTTTCCCTTCTTTTTCCCGTTTTAATTGTAATTTTTTATTTTTATTTTTTTATAATTTTCAGTTTTTTAATTGAATGTTTACTTCTCCGACACGAGTAATGAAAAAAATACTTTTACATCCACGCTATGTAAATATCAGCAACATGTGAGTGTGGAAATGCTGAATTAGTAAACATAATGAAAATGAAAATAAAGCAGATGAATGAAATATCGTCTAAAACTCACACAAGGTGCAAGCTGTAATTTCAGTGGAGTTAGATATAAATAGACCTGGGAGAGAGAGAGAGAGAGAGAGAGAGAGAGAGAGAGAGAGAGAGAGAGAGATAGAGTCTAGCAAAGTTTATAAATTATAGGTACCCATTGTTGGAATTAGAAACCGACTGTACGGATGGTGCTCTGATCTTCTGTAATACGTATATAAATAAATGTTACGTTCTAATTTTGGATTTTCCTTAATAATTGAGATCTCTGCACGGTTCTCGCCCACAATAATTTAATTTCGTTCCAAACAATAGAAGCACCACCCCCCACACACACACCCCACACTCACAGATATATATATATATATATATAAATGTAGCTTTTGTTGTTTTTACTGATGATAGAACACCGATAGGTTTCTTTAGTACTTTATCCGCTACCTAACCGGTTTTGAATGTGTACACTATCGCATTCAGTCGCCCTTAAACTGACGTGTTTGCAATTTTTTTAACATATATTTATTAATTAATTTGAGTTTTAATGAAATATATTTTACGTACATAATCTATGGGCACGTGTGCCATGCTATTTGCCGTCATTAGCATGGTGTGTTAACACATTAAAATCTCATTTTAATAAGTAGATGCTTATTTACAGTGATGTATGTTATCTAGATTCTGTGCTGTATTAAATAACACTCACGATCTTTAAATGATCTGGTGGTTGACTATATCAAACTTCATAACTAATAGACGCCCGCTACGGGTAATGATTAATCATAGAATATCCCAGTAAACAACTATTGCATGATTTAAAGCTACTTTGAATAAATATGTATTTAATTACATTTTCATTTCGATAATTGTAATGCGGATGCTTGTTGTTGTTATTATTATTATCATTATTATTATTATTATTATTATTATTATTATTATTATTATTATTATTATTATTATCATCATTATTCCTAGTATTATTATTATTAGTAGTATTAGTATTATCATTACTACTATTATTATTAGTATTATTATTATTATTATTATTATTACTATTATTATTATTATCATCATTATTATAATAATAATAATAATAATAATAATAATAATAATAATAATAATAATAATAGCAATAATAATAATAATAATAATAATAATAATAATAATAATAGGGGAAACATGTTTATTTTCATCCAAAGTCTTCAATCTAGTCACCTCATTTGTTGAAGTGACACGCAACAACCTCACTCTCATTACGTGTTAGACGTAATTATAAAATATTCGTTTATTAAATAATGGTCGGCAACAAACATGTTGATAACTTGTGTGAAAACATGTATTGCATGTTATTCTTATTCTTTTCTTCGCATAAAAACTCGGCATTTTTAATCACGAAGATGACATGTCCAATTTTACTCAATCTATAACAAAAAAACACACTTTTTCTTTATTTACTAGTACTTGATTTTGATGTATTTTTTTCATTTATTTATCGTCATGATTTCTGTTCGTTTAGTTGTTTGGTTTCGGGCGGATTTGGAACCTCGATATCAAATAACATGAGCAAATGTAAGAAAAAAAAGTACGGATGGGAATGGGCATGGCGAACGGGAAAGGGCGATGTCGCCCATAGATGAGTTAGTTGCGGCGGTTGTGCGAGATGAGTCATCAATCAATTACTCCGTGTTAATTGGACAATATGTTAGGCTTAGAGGCACTTTCTGTTTACGCGGTCGTCTTTTCGTTTTTTGTTGTAGTGTTCCCGTTAAAAAGAAAATCTGTGCGCCCCTTTTAAGTTTGTCATAACCCCTGTGATTTTTTATAGTTTTAATTTGTCCCTTAATTCATAATATGTTTGATCTGACACATCTTTTGCTTTTCTTTCTAATTATATTCTTTCTTTTTTGCGTTCATTATTTTGTGTCTTTTCAATATTTATTATTAACGTCTTTCTTTTCATTCTGTATAATAATAATAATAATAATAATAATAATAATAATAATAATAATAATAATAATAATAATAATAATAATAATAATAATAATAACAACTTAATAATCAATTACTTTCTTTCTTTTTTATTAAATTGAATACCTCATGTTCTTTTTTTATTTACATCTGCTTTTCTTCTCTGGATCAATAAATAAACCCCAATCTTTCTGTATACTTTCATGTTCCTTCATCCGTTTTTCCCTTCACGAACAACTGCCCCTTTCCTTTAATTCTTTATTTCCTTTATCCCCCTTTATCTATCACTTTATTTTCTTTTTATCTTCATTTATTTGTTGATGCATACCACTCACGATCTACCATCGTAGTTATGCCTTTTTTCATCTATTCTCCACATTTCGCTAGCTCTGACGCATTCAATCGTATTACATCCCCTTTTCCTTCTTTATCCCATTTCTTACCAATAAAATACCCTTATGTCTTATATACATAGAAGAGCACGTCAATCGCTGACCTATCTGTACATTTCTTTTTCACTTCTCCCCTATACAATATATACATTTCTTTCCTTATTCGTTCTTTCTTTAATTATTTATTTGCTTGTTACGCAACCCTCTTACATCTCGATCGACTCCTTAAACAACTTATTTTCTCCTAGTAAATTGTATCTCACCACATCTCACCTTCATTATCCTTTTCTAATTGTTTTCTTCCTTCACTTTGTTCTCCCAAGTGCCTTGTGGCCTTTATTTGTTTTTCTTACATTGTGTCTTCTGCCTTTCGCATTCAATTTCTTTCAGAATATTTTCATTCATGTGTAACTTTTTATTCTGCGCTTGTTAAATTATCACAACTCAATTTGATGCTATTTTCCTTCATCTAATTTCTTTCTCGAACCTTAGTTTTCCCATTGATGTTTTGCTTCATTTTTATTTTTATCTAATTTAGTATTTATTTATTTTTCAATGGTTTTTGTCTTTTTTCTGTTTTAGTTCACAATGTTAGTCGTACACAGGTAATGTGTTGTCACTGGCGATTAGACCAGTAGTCGATTATTCTATGTGTCTGTTAGTCAGTTAGTCAGTTAGTCAGTTTGTCCGTTATTACGTTACTCTGTTAGACCGTTATTCTGTAATTTTAGCCCCGTTACTCCGTTATTGAATTTGTGCATAAGTCCGTTAGTTCGCTGTCCATTTGTTAGTTAGTCGGGTATTCAAAGTTTCCATTGGTCTCTTATTATTATGTGTTACGTTAATTCACTAAAAGAAAGCAATATTGCAACTAGGACGTAATGGGTTGTTGTGGTTAATGTCAGATTTATATATGGCATCCAAAATAGGGAGGTGTGCAGCAACATGTCGATGCATATTACATTTAAATTTATGCATGATACAATATTATGAAACGGGTAGAGAATTTTAAAGGTAAGTGATCCTGAAAAAAAAGCTGATGAAGTCGTAATTTTCCGGCATTTAAGGAGGTTTACAGTGAAGTGATGGGGTTTTGCTGCTCGTCGGGTTTGTAGAGGTATTTACTAGCGCAATATGTTCATCGGAGCACTAGAAGTATTTGAAAACAAGCACAAGGATGCAGCATTGCGGCGGTGAGA
Source organism: Sepiola atlantica (assembly GCA_963556195.1). Taxonomy (NCBI): domain Eukaryota; kingdom Metazoa; phylum Mollusca; class Cephalopoda; order Sepiida; family Sepiolidae; genus Sepiola; species Sepiola atlantica. The sequence continues at coordinate 50,721,731 of OY744540.1, forward strand.
GATGATTTCGTGCTTCGTAGTCAGTGCGGGGCATATTAGTGTAGATACCATTTTTTGTATGTTGTCTAACAGGGAGAGGCGAGTAATTAGTGCACCAGCCCGGATGTGGCAATAATACTCTATGCATGGGCGAATAGTGGATTTATAGACATAAAGGTTACAAGAGGTGTGCGAAGTTTACTACCACACCTTCTTTGCAGCAGACTTGGCAGTATCTTCTATCTATTTATTCTAATTTATGTAGCGTGTGAATAGTAGGCCGAATATTATTAACGTTAGATGTTCTGGAAGGGTGCTATCATATGGGAATTGGTGGTTTGAAAGGCTTATTATGTTTGTTAAAAAAGGACCTTTGTTTTGGTTGACTTAGATAAAACCATCCACTGCTGATCTTATTCTACTACATAGTAGAGGTAATTTTCTAAAGATTCAGCTATCCCTTTGAGTATATGTTTGTGTGCGATTTGAGCGCATCTCGAAATAGAGTGTCGTTTCATCAGAAAATATACCCATCTCGGACATTTGTCTATTAGTTCGTTTTTCACTTACTGTTATTCTATTAATCCGTTAGTCTTCTGATTTTCAAAAAAATGCTTCATTAGACATTTACAGGGAAATATATTACCATTATTTTATAACACTGACGAATTTAGATTTGTAGGCAAAATTATGAATGTTTTAGTCTGTTCGACAGCTAAAACACCACCAAATGGACAAATATGGCAATGGTATGCTAATAAAAATGAACATACAAATATTTCACTAAACAAATATTATTCCAAAGAAACACATGTTCGCTTAGTAGGACTGAAATATACCATCAAATTTGCAAAAAAATGTTTATTTGTCAGAAATTGCTCATTCCTTTTTCCCTCCAATCCAAAGAACGTTGTGATTTATAGTTATTTACATGCTTCAAATAAGTGAGATACTAAGAGAAATGGTGAAAGAACAGACTTTACCTGTTTCCGATGCGTCTTTACTCTTATTTCCTCCATATTTTCTTTCTTGTTTGCTTATTTATCAATCCAACCCTTTTAGACACCTCCATTTATTCGTCGTCCTATTCATTTTGCCTCATTACCTACCGCTTTCTTTACTTTTCTGGTTCATTCATTAAATCGCGACGAGGTCGAACAAACATTTTTGTCACAAATAAACAATGATAGAGTAATATATTTTTGAATAACTTACCAGATCAATCATAGAGGGTTAGAACGTTAAATGTTTTACGATTTAATTACATCAATTGAGTAATAATGGTACAATAATAATTACGGGCACATTTTTGTGAACCATCGAAAATTTAGCAATAGTGGTAGGTCTACTACTGTAAGTAGATTACACGCTGTTTGCTTTTTGCTAGTTTTAAAAATAAAACTATAGGTTTTTTTTTCTTACATTAAAAATCTAACTATCACAATGGCAGAGCGGAATAAAGCTGAGATTCAAATTGTTCGAATTCGAGGTGTACATCGTACAACCAGTGTCACGGTACACATTATACGTACTGATGATTGTTAGAATCATGAAACGTGTATGCTTGTTTGTATTAAATGATTTATTTATTAAGAATAATTATGCACATCTCTCTCACTATATATATATATATATATATATATATATATATATATATATAAATATATACATATATACACACATATATATATGTATATATATATATATATATATATATATATATATGGGAAAATGAAAAAGAGAAACCCAAAAAATGGATGTGTTTTATGTGTACACCAACGTTTCTGTCTTTATTTATAAGACTTCATTAGGATGATAATATAGAGAAAAATGTCATGCAAGTATAAACACATGTAGGGTTGACATATTGGGAAAAAGGAAGAAAATAATGGCCACTACTGGGTGGATGTCCGTACTTGGTGAGGAGTTAAAAATGAATCTTGATGAAAATGAGTGGGGAAGAAGTGGAAAGATGGGGGTGAGCAAGGACTACTGTGGCTGGTAGTAAGAGAAAGAGGTGGGGGATGAGCAGGAATAATGTGGATGGCAGAGAGGGAGTGGAGGAGAAGGAGGTGTTTGAACAGATGGCTGCGGTCAAGACTGAAGGGGAAAAAGTAAGTTGGAATGTTTGTGTGTGGAGGGTGTATGCAGAGAAAAGGAGAGTGGGTAGAGAAGGAGGGGGGCTGTGATTTTGGTGGATGGGCGAAAGTTATGGTCTTAGAGAGCGTTTTGAGAAAATGAGTGGATTTAGGAAGGGGGTTATGGAAGAGTGTGATAGGGTATTAAATATTGGATTGAAAGACCATAACTTTCGCCCATCCACCAAAACCACAGCCCCCCTCCTTCTCTCTCCACCCTCCTTTTCTTTGCATACACTCCCACACACAAACATTCCAATTTACTTTTTACCCTTCAGTCTTGACCGCAGCCATCTGTTCAATCACCTCCTTTATCCCTCTCATCCACTCTCTCTCTCTGCCATCCACATTATTCCTGCTCATCCCCCACCTCTTTCTCTTACTACCAGCCACAGTAGTCCTTGCTCACCCCCATCTTTACTTCTTCCCCACTTATTTTCATCAAGATTCATTTTTCACTCCTCACCAAGTACGGACGTCCACCCAGTAGTGGCCATTATTTTCTTTCTTTTTTCCCAATATGTCAACCATACATGTGTTTGTACTTGCATGACATTTTTCTCTATATTATCATCCTGAAGAAGTCTTATAAATATCGACGAAACGTTGATGCACACATTAAAAACATCAATTTTTTGGTTTTCTTTTTTCATTTTCCCATCACGTCGGATTACCTTCATCCTTCTCTTCCCATATATATATATATATATATATATATATATATATATATATATATATATATATATATATAATTAAATATATATCTGCTATTATTTCTCAATTTTAAGTCACATAACCTCCACCGCATTCGATACGAAATACTCTACACTTAACAAACAGACACAGCTGAGTATGTTCACGTTATCAGAAATGATAATTCAAATGTAAAACTAGGTCAATTCTATGATGTTACACGAGTATTGATGCGAATACTTACGAAGCATTGTCCTAATTACGTCATATATATTCCCAAGTTGAACCGGGAATTTTCCAAGTTCGAAAAGCTACACATGAACATCGTTAGAGTTTATATCAGCTGAAATATTGTGAAAAAAAATGAACCATGATGAGAATAATTGTCCCACTAATCCAAATAATACAAACATATTCATCGTTCAATCGATGTTAGATTGATTGGTATTTAGAAGCAATTCATAACAAATGTGTGTTGTAAAATAATCGATTAGTTTATTAAATTAGTATTTAATGAGTACAATAACAAAATGTTATTGTAATCATTTATCGATAAAATAATGAAAAATTCGTAAGTCCTTAAATTTGTTATTCCTCTCCGTATATGTGTATAAGAAGTGCAGCAGTTAGTTGTGTATACACGCTATTGTTTGTGAGCGTGAAGAGCGCACTATTGAAATGTGCGCCTCACTATTCGTGACTCTCTGTTGCTGGTTGATTGTAGTAGTAGTACTCAATTTGCTGAAAGCATAGAAGGAAAACGAGTATTAGTTGTTGACAAAAAGAAATTACGCGCAAAGATGAAAAGTAGGAAACTGAATTTTGATCAAGTATTATGCTCATACTCAAATACTATGAAGTTGTGCTATTTATTTGGAAATCAGATCGTCTGAATTACTTAATTAATAAGAAAACGTAATACTACATCGAAGCTATCTGATTAGTTGTTAAATGCAACAGTAGATTAAAATATACATATCCGGTTTGAGTCGGTTTAAAGCACTCTTTTGAATGGGATCAATCGCCATAGTTTGATATCTACTACTACTATTTAACATTATCCGTTCAATACTTTCACCTATTTCATTCACTACTTTTTTCTATGTACTCCATTTTATATTTTTTCGGATAATCTCTTGCTTTCTCATTATTATTTCAGTATTAATAATTGATTTTAAAACCTGTTTTTATTCATTGTTAAATGAGTTTTCTTCTATCTTCTAATTCTGTTACATCACGGAGGGCCTTATGCCGGATAAGAGTAAGTCAACTAGTATCACTTTTGAAAAACGTCGGGCTAAGTACAGGTTGAATTATGCAAACTTTGGTGAATTTATCTGTTCCCTAAACTGAATCATAGATAGATGACCCATGGGTCAAATCACAAAGTATGATGTAACATTGGGTTAGACACAAAAATGATGTGTAGATTTGACGAGTATCATCACTTTTTTTCGTTTGGAGGAAAGAAAAGTGTTTTGATAAGTTCTGTGTGGATGCTAAGCTAGGCAGACGCCCCCATAATATGTTGTAACATTTTACAAAGTTAAACAAGCGTAAAGCAAAACGTATGTTCGTCGCGATCATCAATTTATTTATTAATAAGATATCTAATATACCCACACTTTCGCAAGTGTATAAATTCGTAAAAAAGTTACCATACATTTAGTCTCTCTCTCTCACATAAGTTATATTTCTCCCGAATAAAACTTATAAGAACTCCAAGCGAAAGTGTTAATCTCTTTTTAGAGAGAAAAAAGTTGGGTTTTTTTCAGCTGGACACACTGACGAAATAACTGGACGGACCGAAACACGGCGACGCCGACGATCGTGTGGTGCAAGGGAACTAGGCAGCGACCATAATGACAGTAACAGAAAGAGGAGAGCGACACAGAGAAGTCGGCGGCGTCAGATAGTTAGCGATGAAAAGGGAGCAAGTTAAACGACAGAGAGACTAAGGTAATTGATACACTCATATTTAAATTGTTATTTGGACTCGTTACGTGTCCCTTGAAAGGGGAGGTAAAGAGACTAATGGATAGTTGTAAACCCATACCCACGCGAAAAAGGGTGTAAAGTGCTTTCGCAAAAAAATAAATAAATAAATGCGCAAAAGACGCGCAAAAGGAATTATTGTATACACATACAAGCATGCATAAATAATTAAGTTACGCGAAAAGCGCGTCAGTTGAAAACGACGCAAAATAAAGTATACACATAATTTAAGAAATAAATGCATTTTTCATTTAAATTGCACGATTGTTGATTTTCAAAATATTTCACTTAAATAATTTAAGATGTTTTAAGAGTGACCACGTTACACTGTTATACTTTTCTTACCCTTGTTCAATGTCTATCGTTTTTTTTTCAACCGCGTCATGGAATATGAAAATTATAACTTAAATAAATACTGATTTCGTTTTCTGATGATTTTTTAAAATTTTATTCTGAAGCTTAAAAGAAACATATTTACAATAATTCAAATAATAGGTTATCAACGTAAACGACTTTTATGGTTTGCGTTGATATTACGAGGACCCCTTATATAAAACTATGTTAAATCTTAGCGAAGAGAGGATTCGGTGGTGTTTGTAGTGTTGTTTAACGTAATATCAACCTTTTGAAATAATGTAATTTCAGTAAACGTTACCCATGCTTGTTGTGTATATGCTAACGCTACTTGCTAAACAAATGGCTGGATTTATTTTTTATACAAATTTCATTTATTAAAATGATAATTAAATTAATTTAAATTGAACATGTACATATTTAAAACTTAAGCTTTGTTTTTTGTCATATGCCTATTTGAGATAAGTAGATGACTAATTAAGACCAACTAGGTTGTACTGAATAATTAACCAGATAGTTTAATCGAGCTCGAATCTAATACACATATAGGTATTCTTAAACTTCATAAGGTAGCAGTATTTATAGTTAAAGAAAGACAGGATAATCTGACTACATTTAAAGGGATTTCTGCGCATTTATTAGCAGGGTGTCGTTGAATTCATGATACATAGAATGAGATCTTCTTGATGAGACAGTGTTTCTTTCTCAAAGTGAGTTGTCTACCATGCCAAATAAAAGAAATGGGAAATTTGTGTTGAAAGTGATTTTATCTCTTATTCACAAGTGTTCAGGATATTCTATGTTTGACTAGTGAAGAAAGCCTTTCATCAATTGCATAACATCACCGATTAGTTTGCGTCAGAAATTCGTAAGAAAATTCCACTGGCAGCTTCCCAAGTAAGTAACTACTAAATCGGCTTCACTCTCTCTCCAGCTCATCAGTTCTTATCGACAATTCAGTACATTTAGTATAGCATTGTTATTTAACGAGTTAACACCTTTTATTTGCACCATTTTCCTCCTTAAGTATTACATTTTATTCCTCAGAAGCATTAACTTAATTTGTATTTATGACCATATGTTTACGCGTGTTAACACATGTATGTTGTATTGTAGCTTGCTATATACGATCCACAAATATTCCCACACGCACACAATTGTATACATGATAGTAACTCATGCACCACTATTGAAATGACTGATGCTTAATTATTACACCATGTACGACGCATGTGCCCGAAGAGATTTTTATCCGAGGTAACGCCTTGCACAAAACCAATCCCATCAATTGGCAGAAAACTACAAACTCTCTATATTTTTAGCGAACCATCATGTACAACTTATCGCTCAATGTGCATTTAATTGATATATGCATATACACGGACGTTAAGTAGTTTATTATGTCACATAGTTATATATATATATATATATATATATAGATATGTATATATATATATATATATATATATATATATATATATATATGTGTGTGTGTGTGTGTGTGTGTGTGTGTGCGTTTGTGTGTGTGTGTATTGCAGGAGTTAAAATCACACGTACTTGATAAAAAGTTACATTTTGTAAAGATGTATGTTATTTTCAACGATAGCAAAGGACACGGTTCTATGTTTAATTTATATATATATATATATATATATATATATATATATATATATATATATGAAGATATATATATATATATATGTATATATATATGTATATATATATGTATATAAACATATATATATATATATATATATATATATATATATATATATATATATATATATATATATATATATATATATATATATATATATATATGAGAAAAAGGAGTATTTAATCCGACCTAATGGGAAATGAAAATAGAAACAAAACAAGCGATGTTTTTTTTTATATATTTCACAACGTTTCGTGTTTATTGTAGGACTTCCTCAGGATGATAATTGGAAGAAAAATGTCATGCAAGTACATCGAAAGTGTGCGTTGATATTATGGAGAGATAAAGGACAGTAGCAGCCGTGGCTACTGTTAGCGCTGGAAGAGAGTCCAGGCTGTGAGAAGTCAGTGGTGGCGAAGAATGAAATGAATATAGAAAGCTTTGAGTAGGTACCATTATGACAGCAGTGAAATGGGGAGTTTAAGAATATAATTGATCTTTCCTTAGGGTTGGATAGATGAAAGGCGGCTGAGATTTTTGTCGTGGTTAAGTGTAGCCATGGTTTTGAGGCCTTGGAAAAGAGGATGGAAGGGAAAACTCTGTCGGTGGAATCATAGTTTTAGAAAAAGATTTGAAGAAATGAAGATCACTTGAAAATAGGGGTGTAAGAGTGTGAAGCAAATAGTCAAATGGGTGGGAGAGGGGGAAGGGGGATATTTTTCTTTCGGTCAAGAGGAGGAGTATTGACCAGGTGACTATGTCAGTAAAGTGTGAGCATAAGTGTGTTTGAAAGAATGTGTAGAAGTGTGCTGGCCACGAGGGGGGTTAGGCGGGCATGAGAAGAACTAAAAATGATTTTCATTTCAGGGGAGTGATAAGCAAAATGGGGTTTCGTTCAGGATGTGTTGATGGTTTGAGAGTAAATTGAAATAAAAAAGGGGTTAAATACTTAACTATTTATAAAAATGTATAAATTGTGTTAATTTGTAAAGATGTTATTTGTCGTTAAATAGTTTTGATTCGTAGTGGGTGATTCATTAGTATGTGCGTGAATATATATGTGACAAAGGAGTCAGCACGTAAGTGTGTATGCGAAGAGTTTTATATAAGTGTAAGTGGGAACGATAAGAAAAGGGGTACCCATAGTCTAGGTTCAGTTTTTGTTCGGTCAGGATGATTTTGTTTATTAAGGGGCATAGATTGTAGAAACCATTTCGTTTTCTGATGGTGTAAGAGTCTGTGATGAGTGATCTTTCAAGTAGTCTTCGACGGGCTTTGTTATGAATGTGTTTGATGATTTTGGCCTGTTCAAACTTGAACCATGATCGTGTTCTAATACGTGGGAAAAAGTGCACTGAGTGAGTTATTGTTTTTTTTATGTCCCTTTTGTGTTCGCTCAATCTTTTTTTCAATTATCGTTGCGTTTCCCTTACGCAAATTTGATGGTAGTTGTTCGAGGGGACGGTATATAAGCCGGCATGGGATGTGTTTTTTGGGGGAATGCCTTGCTGTGTTTAATGTTTGTTTTTTATGGTGTGTGATATGGTTCGTACTGTTGGAATGCCGTATGTGTCAAGTGTGTCGCAGATGGTTGTGTTATTGGAATGCGTGGGCTTAAGAAGAGGTTTGTCTAAATACCAAACACATCTCTCGTAGACAGCCCTCTTCCCTTACTCACGCATTCAAATAGCACAACCACATTACACAAACAGAGAGAAAGCGAGATCAGAAGAGATACTCGTTTTACTATGTTCGTAAAACAGATCCGCCTCAGCGTTCAATAACTCTATTATTGTGCATTGTAGTAACACTCTATCAAAGGTATTCCAGTGAAATATATGATTTACCGATAATCTTTTCAATAGTTTTCAGCGTAAAAAAATACTTAATTATATAGTTTAAATTTGTAAATGTTAATACGATCAAAACATACATACATTATCGTTATTATTGCGCCCGTGTGCCTCCATCTATATTTCAAAGTTTAATCTACTAAGAACGACAGAATCTAATTTAGCATCACCTTTGACATGTACTCCTCCAACGAAAGAAGAGTCAACATAAATACACTAAATGTATAATTCATATATTTTATAAACGCATTGCTAATTCTAGATTTGTTGTGTTGATGGTATGGTTCGTACGATGCAGCCACCGACGTTGTAAGGCCGACCTTAGCGTGTAGGTATTTATTTTTTCTCTGGATATTTTCGAACTAC